>CACRXP010000775.1:203820-239654 GCA_902702965.1 Spirometra erinaceieuropaei
AACAAAAATATACTTTCTTTCAGTCATTTGATAGTGGATCACCTCTTCTTTATATTTTATACTCGCAGAAGGAGTATAATTAGATTTTGAAAAAAGCTTTCCAGTTGCCGAATAATTTGGAACCTGATCAGTCTTTGCACTAGCGCTTAGTGAGTTCAGTCTAAAGGGTGCAAGATTGCAAATCAACGGGTACCGCAAAATCAGCGAAACTCTATCATATATGTTCATGCGCTCTTTCAAGGAATTGGAACAAAGCATGGTAAACCGTCATATAAAGTAAGGCCAAAAAACGTACCTGCGCGAACGGATGTTAATGTGAATTCTTCGGGAAACGGAGATCCGAAAGAATGCGCAACGCAAAAAAGAACAGCAGCTCTAATATAAACGAAGAGACGAGTTCCAGGAAGTAGTCGCGGAGATGGAGACACGATTGCTGGAATAAGGGCTTTATTAGCCTCACGTTTCGGATTCTCCCTCGGATCCATCATCAGAGACAGAGTGAGATAAGGGTAGTGGATTGCCCAGCTGTTGCAATATTTATAGGATGTAGTTGCTAGGCATGTAGCGGTCTAGCAGACAGACGCCTAAATTGCTGACGATGAGCAAGTGAAGATTGCAAATCAAACGATGCCTGGTGGACTTTATCAGACGTGTCTGAGCGCACTTTCAAGGAATTGAAACAAAGCACGGTAAACCATGAGATAAAATAAATCGAAGAACCGTACCTACACGAACGGGTGTTCATACAAATTCTTCGGGAATGAGTGATGTCAAGAACGGATGTGCAAAGCTACTTCCTGCATCAAGGGAGTCTCTCGGGCGGTCTCTCAGCTGTTGAGACCCCTTGGCATGGGGACGGTTCGCAGAACCCAGTCTAAGGGTCGCCACTCTGACGCAACCTAAAGACTCATCACAGCTAGACAAGGTGTTGACAGTTATCTACAAGGTCGAGTTTGATTATTGTAACTGAAACTCTATGAGGGAAACCGGACAAAAGGCTATAGACTACCCCAATTTTGGACAGCTTGACGACTCTGCCGACCCAGCCGAATGTGAACGAAGTTGGAGTGGTTGAAACAGTAGTTCAAATAAGGAAATCAAGGGAAAAGAGGGATGGAGGAAATGGGGCGTTTGCTTAGTTGGAGCGCGAACTGCAAAAGACAGCTACAGACCACAGATTCTTGACGGTTTATCTCACTCTAAGGTGTCATGGACACGCCAACTAAGCGTGAACAGTAATGAACAGTCGTCTTCAGTCTACCCGCAAGGCTTACCTGTTGGTTTTAAGACGAGTCTTATATTAGGATTTTAATTAAAACGCTTACAGACTTACTGAGAGTTGTATCACTCCAGTAGATTTCGGGGTAATAGACATTGCCTATGATAATATAACAGATGACTGTCCTAGTCTATAACATATACTAGTGAGGATGTCGGACGGAAATTGCAGACTCGCCTAGAAGAGCACAAGTCGCGGACTCGAAGGCTAGATCCAAACTCTCAACTAACAACGCACGTTGGAGAAACTGGGTATACTTTCGATCTCCAGAGAGCTACCATCCTGGGCCGGGGCAACACAAAAGCAGAACGGCTAGCACTCGAGTCTTGGTACTCCGATGCTAACTCCATCAACAGGCATCTGGACCTTCCTGCAGCCCACAAGGTCCTACGTCATCACTTCCATAGGATTCAGGACCAAGAGCCCACACTGTATTTAAGAAGACCATACAGAGACAACTCGATGGCGAGTCTACTCGGCGAGGAAGAAGAAGAACCACCAGACCGACCACCCGATGAAGGTTCACTCACCTTCTCCCTACGAAGCGGTGACTCACAAAGAAAACAGAACCACCAGCCAACCGTCCCCGAAAGGCCGAGGCACCGAGAGAAGAGGAAAATCGATTAGCAGAAGGCCGACCAACGCGACAGGTCACTTGAAATTTCTGGTCGATGAAGTACATTTTTACGCTTTGGCAATGGAAAGCGGACCAAGCTCTTCGTAACGTCAGCACCCAACTAAACCCGGTCAGGGCAGTTCATCTTTTTCTTCAAATCATCAACCCGGATCTCCCATCTTTTTGCCAGTCTAAATGAGGATACTCGTTTAAACAGACCGTAGGGCGACACGGGGATGTCCGGAGTCGCCCTCAATACCCTGTCCATAAACGATCTTATTCACCTCTGCCAGTTGTGATGATTGACCCATAATCCCCGACGGTTACTTCGAAACTTGTTGGAGCTTGTTTTACTTACACACCGTCCACACTATGAATAATTCTTGGCAAGATCTCATTTCGTGGACGTACCTGTTAGGGGTTAGATTTAGGGTATGGGGTCAGGGATTAAGGTTAGGGGTTGGGGTTAAAGGCTAGGGGTTAGAGTTAGTCGTCAGTCTGGGGCTTGTCTACAGCAGGTACGGTTACGAAATGAGATTCGACCCAATTCTTCTACTCTGTGATCAATTAAATTGAGCAGTCCATTAACCCTGTTGACCGTTGGGCCGCAGCAAACAGCCTCGTTTTGACTTTATTATCGTAAGTATTTTTTTAAAATCGAAGGATCGATGAAAATTTAGGGAGTACTTGTCATTTCCTCAGAACGCCAGTGGATCGTATCTAAAGTGCCGGCTGTGCTATGCGTCGTCCTTACGCTCTTCTCCTTGGAAGCTGCCAACTCTCTCGCTCTTTTTCCCCCACCAATACCGATAGATTCCGACCGGCAAAACCAACGAACGACCCTAGATCTTACATCCTTTGGCCCGTCACCGTTTCGGGGGCCGGAGCGCCAGACCGCAACGGTCGCGGACGCCACCCTGTCCCGGAAAATTGAGGAGTTTCAGACGGAGAGGACGCGTTTTCTGAAGGAGTGCAACAACAACACCTCCAGTGAGGTCTTCACGCTGGCCAGAAGCATGTGCTTTTTGCTGGGTGACATGACTGAATACACCCGTGGCACTGGCGTTATCCGTACAGAAGTTGAGCTCATTCAGGTAGTCTGCCCAACCCCTCTCTCCTTCCCTGAGCGACTTTACTTTCCAACGTTCGATTACTTTTCCAAAGCGGGTTTTGTATTATCTAAAGCCTGCTATCAGTGCTCCGGTTAGGAGTAAGTCCAGTTTCGGCCTGCCCATATCACGTAGGTCTACAGTTAATGGGGCCTGGGCGGTAGGTCTCTCCGGGGATAACGCCCAAGCTTTTACTCCTCCTGATACAGTCCGGTCTTGACCTACCAGCCCCAGAGAGATGGCAGGAGGCCCACGTGACGATTAATTAATTTGGAGTCTGACTGACATGATTCTTAGCTGACATCATTTATCCGTCACTGCTGACGAGATTGAGTATGAGACCGAAACATCGGATAAATATACCGACTTTCCCTGAAGTTTAATTTATTTTTTCTCCTAAATCTATTAATATTGTCGGCTGAATTTTTAAGGCACAAAGTTTGCTTGCATGCTTACAGTACGTGACCTAACTCATGCAACTTGATAACGGAAACTGAGATGAAAATTTTCAGACACGTTAACGCGTTGCAAATTTTCCTCACTCGCCCAGCCCCATCCGGTAAATGCCCTTTTCTCATACAGAAAATGCATCTAAGCAGTTTTCTCACGCAGAATTTATTGCGCATTCATAGTCGTTAAATAAAGCCTAAAAAGTGAACAAAGACGGCGAAAATGGCCGCAATATAAAGAGAAGGGCCTGTTTTTCCGTTCGAGACAGAACAATTAACCGTTTTTAACACCACAGAAGAAACGGCTATAAGTGTCAGTTTTCTCTTTGGATCCACCGTGTAAAATTCATTGACATCTGTCGATATAACATTGTAAGAAGGCATAAATTGGCAACTTATTAGAGAAAGCTTTCCGAATGATCATCCTACAGCGTGATTCTATAAGAATTCAGTTACAACAGGATGCCGGCTTTCGAACGAACTTCTTTCTGACTGCATTCAAAAACTATACTCTTTAAATAAACGACAAGGTAATTAGCATGCATTTTTCTCATCTTTGATGCCCTTAAAATGTAATTATATTTTATGGAAAACATGCATAAATTTACTCATTCTCTTGCTCATTTGGTAGAATTTACGTTTTCTTTTAATTTTACACTCGAAGGAAGGGTATAATTTAGTTTTATAGAACTTTTTCAACGCCCGAATAATTTTGAACCCAACCCGCCGTTACACTTGCATTCAGAGTTCCCAAACTACAAACCGTATAAATTCCGCGTACGGAAAACCATACATTTTTCTACGGTATTCAGATAAGTCCATATGCGGTCCATAAAATTTAACAGTGGATTTGAGCCATATTGTTAGCTTTACAAGCCGCATTTGTAAATGCAGAGGTATGGCATTTATGAACGGCTTCTTAACGGTATTAAAGCTCTCATAATTATAAACTTCTTTAAAACCGAATTACACTCTTTCTTGGAGAACACATTTGGAAGAAGACGTCATTTTCCTCCGAATGAGTAAAAGAATGTATATTATTATGCGTGTTTCATAAAATATGATTGAATTTTGATGGGCATCGAAAATCAATGAGAAAAATGCATGCCAGTTATGTAGCCATTTTTACAGAGTGTAGTTTTTGCATGCGGCCGGAAAGACATTCCTCCGAAATCTGAAATCCTGAGGCAACTGACTTATCATAGAATTACTCTGCAAGATGATTAGTTTCATAACCCTACTTAATTGATCTTTTCGTAACGAAAACGCAGTGCAGAATTTCGGTTGACACTTCATGAGTTAGTCCACCTGCCGTAACTATATCTTTTGGTTAACTATGCTCGTTGACCAAGAGCTCTTTACTGACTAGCCTAGAATGTAATTTAGAGTCAACTCATGTACTTTAGTATGCTGGCTTTCGGCGAGAAAGGGTTGGTTGATTCCCGATCGTCACGCCTTCCTCAAACAAAATCGTTTTGTTTTTATATTTCGAAGAACGAAGTAACACCATACGATTAAGCGGTAAAATATGTGCCAGTTTCCTGGAACGAGAACCCCAAGGAACAGTTTAGCCCTAACTGACCTCGACACAATTAAATACAGCTACTCGCACTTTTATCAGTAGCTCATCGTCTAACATTTTTCTCAAATTTTGTTTTATCTGACAAGACGGCGCGGGAGATATCACAGCTGGGCAGTCGTTTGAAATGCTTATGCAACGGAATTGTTGATCAGTGTCCTGACTCTATTCACAAACGGGACCTTCTGATGTACTTGAATCAGATCGCACTCTACTCACACCAGTTAAACATCATGAGTCGAGTAAAGGCCGACGTAAGAAACCTGTGCGGCGAACTAGGCGTAAGTTGTTCTGTCGTTTGAATTGCCAGTTTCTCTCTTTTTGCATAGCCTTCTGTGTACGTTGCAAAAAAATGCCGCCACCAGCGTTAGTCGAAATTGTCAGTCTTCTTTACATTTTACTGCAGTTGGATAATGCGCTGTCCTTGGTGGTGTCCGCAAAAAACCTTATGTCCGCCGTCACAGCTACCGTCAAGGAGAGCTACATTGCGACAAAACTGCCCGGGAGACCGCAGACTCCGGACCTCTGCTGGCAACTGCCAACTCCTGACCAAAGACCCCTGCTCGAGGTCTCAACCGGAGGCAGTCAAAGTCCCGTGGACTCGCCTCGTCATACCTTTAACCTCTTTCAGCGGGTGAATTATGACCCCTGAGCGCACCTGTCAGTTTTACTAAAACCGACTATGATTTGCACAATGAATTTGGATTTTCAGGCATTTACAAAGTAAACATATCAGGCTTTTGATCTCAATTGTTGGCAACTTTATTAGTATTCAGGGATCATCAAAAGTGCGACAATAGGACGCCAGCCAGTTGGGCAACAAGCTAACCGAGTTAGCCGCGTAAACGGGCCATTTATTGAAGAGCAGAAACAGCTAGCAGGTATTATAGCAAGTACAGTCGGACCAAAAATAGTCTTCAGAGGGAAAAGTTAAGTCGACAGTCATTGCGTCTGACACGCAAGGATGGAAATTCACTCAAGACGCCAGCACAGACCTGAGAGCGGAGTGGCACCGCAACGGACCACGAAAGCATGTCAGAGGGCGTCTGATGATGTTGGTGACACGTCATCCTGCAGGCTAGTACGACGACCTAGAAGGTGCCAAGGTGGGGGGGGGGCGCGAAGTGACGTAGGGATAATTGCCGGGATGTGTATCGACAACCTAGCGTTTGCTGATCAGTTGGAGTGGTCGCGTGATCAGGCAGCTTGCTCGCACACCACCAGTCACCCAATGAACGAGTTAAGGCTGGCTGTATGTCATTACCGACAAAGACAAGGGAGAGTGGAATGGACATTTTTGACTTATTAGCCGTCGTAAGCCAGTCATACCCAATCCCGAAGTGTGGAACATCCGAGGCTCGAAATCGCGACCTGTTAGTTGGAAGTCCACGCCTGTAACCACTGGGCCACGAGCCCGTTGCCCTGTCGGTTTAGATCGGAATATACAATGGTAGGGGGCGCGCACCGATTGTTCTTACGGAACTCACTCGTTCCGTTGTGCCTTCCGAGCTCTCTTCGGGGTTGGGTATAACTGGCTGACGACGGCTAATAGGCCAGAAATGGCCATTGCAGTCTCTCTTGTCTTTGTCGGTAATGACATGCTGCCTATATCATGCGCCGCTGTGCGGCTGCTGGTTGGGCTCGGGAGAGAGCCCGTAAGCCACAACGGAACGAGTGAGCTCCGTAAGAACGATCGGTGAGCGTCCCCTACGATGGCAACTTTATTAATATTCAGGGATCGTCAAAGTGCGACAATAGGACGTTGGTCAGTTGGGCAACAAGCTAATCGAGTTAGCCGCATACACGGGCCAATCATTGAAGAGCAGAAACAGCTCGCAGGTATTATAGCAAGTCCATTTGGCCGAGTCGGACAAAAATCAGTCTTCAGAGAGAAAGGTTAAGTCGACAGTCATTGCGTTTGACTCGCAAGGATGGAAATTCCCTCAAGACGCCAATACAGGTCTGAGGGAGGCGTGACAACGCAATGGGCCACGAAAACATGTTAGCGGGCGTCTAATGATGGTGGTGACACGTCATCCTGCAGGTTAGTGCGACGACTTAGAAGGGGTCAACGTAGGTGGGAGGGAGGGGAAACATGAAAAACATGCATAAAAATATCCATCCTTTTGCTCATTCGGTAGAAAATTATGTCTTTTTCAGTTTGATACTCGAAGGAGGGACATAATTCGGTTTTAAAAAAGTTTCTAATCGTGAGATTTTTAAATACCGTGAAATGGCCGTTCATAAAACGTCTCTGCATTTACCAATGTGGCTTGTAAAGTTAACAATATGGATCAAATCCAATGCTAATTTGTATGAACCCCATATGGTCTCCTCTCAATACCGTAGAGAAATGTGTGGTTTTTCGTACGCGGAAAATAGATGGCTTATAGTTTGGAAACCCTGAATGCAAGTGTGACGGCAGAGCGGGTTCAGAATGATTTGGGAATTGGAAAGGCTTTTAAAAACCAACCTATACCCTTCCTCCAGGTATAAAATTGGAAGAAGACGTGATTTTCTACCGAATGTGCGAAGAATGAATATTTGTATTCATGTTTTGCATGAAATATAATTAGACTTTTAGAGGCACCGAAAATCAATGCTAAAATGCATGCTACGTAGGTAATCACTTTTTTGCAGAGTTTAGTTTTTGCATGCAGCCAAAAAGATGTTCGTTTAAAAGCAGCATCCTGAGGTAACTGAAATATTATAGAATTATGTTGCTGGCTGACTAGTTTTACGACCCTACCTAATTAATCTTTTCGAAACGAAAACGCAGTCCGAAATTTCGGTTGACATTTCATGAGTTAGCCCACCTACTGTATGCTGTCATCATAAACCAATTCATACGCAAGTTATAGTTCAGCGCCACCACGTTGTGGGGCACACGCTGGACTTCATCGTAGGATGTCTATGGACAACCTAGCGGTTGCTGATCAGTTCGAGTGGTCGCGTGGTCAGGCAACTTGCTCGCACACAACCACTTAAGGCCACCCGGTCAGCAGTGTCCTGATGGACGAAATAACAGAATCGACAACCCATCAGTGTTTATCGTCAGTTGGCGGGAAAACAGTAGTGACGAAGATCACAGTCACACCTGTGTTGGTAAAGCAAGGCAAACCGCGGGGGGAATAGGCACTGCTCTGAGGCAAGCCTTTGGCGACAGTTCGACCTTCGCAAGCGAAAAAGTCATCCGTGTGGTTCTCAGAGTGGACAGAGCCTCGGATGCTTGCAAAAGAACGAATGGACAGAGGGTCGGCTATTTGTTGAGTGGACTATTTGGTAATGAGGCAGACTTGCACAAAGTCTACCGTACGCTTTCCTCCCTAACCCACCAGGCCCCGATGGCATAACAGTGTCGGGAAGACTAGAGTCGTGCTCGGGCCGACAACGTTAAACAGCCCATCTCCGACCTGCTCCCGCTGCATGCACAATGAGTGAAAAGTCTAGACACACCGTCTATGCGCGCCACACACACACCATAGTCCGACCGTCGACTTCGACGATGTCCACCGTGTGCTCCACAGCGGAGTGGGAGCAGGGACGGTGACTTGTGCGAAAATTTAGTTTATAGTGATAGTGTACTTGCACAGCATCTACTGCACTTTCTCTCCCCACCCCAGTTGGACCCGATGTCAAGACAGAGTCAAGAAGACCGGAAGCGGGGGGACGCAGGTGGATGGCACGGTCGAGACCGCAACTTGGCGTTCCACTCCACACCCCCTGGTCCACACAACAAACAACCAGGCTTTTGATTAACAACAACAAAGGGGATTGGCAGGGTCCCAGTGTGCGCGACTTACGCCGGCAACCGGATCCGCCACCGCACCCCCAAATGTTGGCATTTGTTATGTTACGCAAATTCGATAACGCTTGTCAGGATCCGATATGGCCCCCGTGTTGGCCTAGCGCATTTACGACGTGGTCCGTTTGGGGGCTCAACACACACACAACCTGATTCCACTGCATGTACATGGCTGCTATAAAGGGCAGCTCGAATCTCGCACGGGCGAGAGTGCCTAAAGGCCACACTGAGTTGGAGCCCTTGCACTCTGACTCTCAGTCCTCTAGTTAGTCACTCCACGCACACACAGTATTCACCTTAAGGACCGAGCTATCCCATCAGTAGACAACCTCCCAAGCCACAACTTTTAGCATGTCATGATAGATTCAACTCCGTAGGATTTATCATAGCAAGGAGTGAACTGATAGTTAGTAAGGGTGATTGCCCGGCGTCTGTCCTACCCTCTCTTCCCATTTCCATATGCCAGTCGACTGCCTAAGCATTTTAGCTTACAGGTGAGTCTGTGATGTACCCGCCTCCGGCATGGTGTCCTTTGGTAAAAGAAAGATCTACCGTTTCGTCCTTTATTCGTGTCAGATGGATAGCATTCAGTTCTAAATTCAATCTTAGCATGTGGACGGGTTAAACGACTTGCATTTTTACCCCGTCAAATGTGAGCTCAGGACTTTATTTTAATACTGCGGACTTTGCCAACAGAAGCGGTAATATGAGTTCCAACAACTGATTGAGATGGAGGAGAGTCGATCATTAGAACAATATTTGCCTGACTTTTTGGAACAATTCTGGAAAACATCTTTAGAGACAGCGGGCTCATAAAATTCCCAGTATTTTTAAAACTTAGCCGTTACGCGAACGCACCCCATTAGTGCCACACTAGGTTAAGTCTCCAGGTTCGATGAGGCCAAAATATTCGGGAGAAGTGAGAAACGTTCAAACTGCGAGTTACTTGATTCATGACCTCCCACTGTCATCCACCTCTTCTTGTTCGACACAGACTTTTCCCGGGCTGAGCCGTTACACGGAAATATATGATCGATCACTGTTGAATGAGTAATAACAGCGCCTACTTGTCAGCATCTACGAGGGATGCGATAGCTGTTCATTTAGTCTGTTATTTTGTTGCGTAACACTTTTTGCGCGTCCGACCTTTTCAACTGCTTTGGTCTCTGCTGATGACTTCGGGATTGCACTCGCAATGCCGGTCAAGTAACTTACCTGTGCCAACAGCTGAGTCTCCCCCGGCGGACCAAAAATTGGGTTTGTAAAAGAGTAGAAACGGTTTGCCACGGGACTGAGTCATGGCAAGACTCCCCCTCTAATCCAGTTATTATTGATGGCAGCGTCTTTGGACAACCGTCGCGACATCTGTCAGCTGAGCGAACTGATCAAAACGATCGGACTGACCCAAAGAGCCCAAATTCGGAGTTTAGATGATGAAAATCTCCATAAATTCTCATGGTTGGCAGACGTAACTGCAACCCTTTAGAGGCATAGGACACTGAGCAAATGAGGTGATGTGAAGGTCAATGGTTTCGTTTCAACTTGCAGTAAACTCTTCCGTGCTGTTCGATTTCCCTAACCATATAGTGCCTGCCCTCTGCATTGCGCGAAGAATCTTCTTGTGGTGGCCATCATACTACAACACTTCCCCTGAGAGGTGACCTAAAAGACCATATTTGACAATACACTCTAATAAATGAAGGTAGTTGGATGAATGCAGAGCGTTTTTTGAGGTAAGATGATTCAGTTTGGAATTCTGACGAAGTTTATAGTTTTCGGAGTTTACACGTCATGACTGATGATGTCTGCCGTGTGCTCCACAGCAGAGTGAGGGCAGGAATGGTGACATATGTGCGAATAAATTTCTGATGGGAGTAGACTTGTGCAGCATCTACCGCACTCTCCTATTCCTCCCCAACCTTGGTTCAGTATCACGATCTAGTCAAGAAGACCGGAGGTGAGAGAGACCGCCGGTGGCCGGCGCGTCCGGAGCCGTCCCTGAGCGTATCACCACACCCGGCTCGGATACCACAAGGGCCATAGGGCCACACTAAGAAGCCATTGCAGCCTGACTTTCAGCCCACCAGTCCGCCATACTTCACAAACACACGGTTAGATTTTCCAATTATGGCTATGTCTAAGGACTACGGTTACGCTTACGATTTCGGATAGGGTTGTCGTTAGGGTTAACGGTTAACGTTTAAGTTTGAGGTTACGATTAGGGTTAAGGTCGCCGTCCGTTTCCCCATTCCTGGCTACCAACTGCGACCTACCCCACACATAGAGTTGACTGCGAGGTCTGAGTCATCCCGTCAGCTGACAACCTTCCAAGCCACGACTTTTAGCGTACCGTGATAGCTTCAAGCGCTTCAGGTTGCTTATAGTGAGGAAAATATGCTAAGTCATCTATCTCACTCTCTAATCTCGTTATCAGGCCCTAGCCACTGTCAGTCAGCATTTCATGAGCTTGGTCACTGACTGTACGTTTTGTGAGCACTCCTCCTCCTAAAGACTGTTTCGAGTTCTTTTCTGCCGAACTAGGCATCTGAATATGACCCCCTCGGCTGGATTAAGCATTAGCAGACGGAGTACTTTCAGTCCTTGATCAGTTCTTTCAGTCTGGCAGTCGGAAATCTATTCTTCGTCTTCTACGTAACTGTAGCCTAGGTTCGCATTATCCCTCCATCCCTTTTACCGCCACTCTAATGATCTAATATCTTCCATCGACCATCTATGTGGTAAATACACTCTTGAGATTGGCAAAGTTGAGAGATCCGGGTTGATTATTGGAAGAAGAAGAAGATGGGCACACCGGAATAGGTCTTTAAGATGCTGACCTTTCGAAGAGCTGGGTCGGCTCTCCATTGTCGAAGCGTAAAATGCACTTAATCGACCAGAAATCCCAGGTGGCGCGTCACGTTGGTCGGCCTCGTGCTGATCGATTTTTCTCTCCTCTCGCTGCCTCAACTTCTCGGGGGATGGTTGACGAGCGTTTTTTCCACGTGCGTTGTGAGTCGCAACTCCGTCGGGGGGAGGTGACTGAACCAGTGTCGGGTGGTCGGTCTGGCGGTTCTTGTTCTTCTTCACCGAGTAAACTCGCCGTCGGGCTGTCTTCGTATGGCCTTCTTAAGTCCGGTGTGGTTGCTTGGTCCTGAACTTTAGGATTGTGATGAAGTAGGACTTTGTAAGTTGCAGGAAGGTCCAGGTGCCTGTTGATGGTGTGGACATCGGTGAACCACGCCTCGAAAGTTAGCGCTCTGCTTTTGTGTTGCTCCGGCCTAAGATGGTAGCTCGCTGGAGATCGAAAGTATGCCCAGTTTCTCCAACGTGTGTTGCTAGTAGAGAGTTTGGGTCTAACCTCCGAGTAGCCGATTTGTGCTCTCGTAGGCGAGTCTGCAATTTCCGCCCAGTTTCTCCCACATGGTTGCAGTCGACCTCATTTCAATTTATTTTGTAGATAACTGCTGAGGTTTCGGCAGGTGGCAATGGGTTTTTAGGTTGCATCAGACGGCGTCGAATTGTTGCCTGGGGTCGGTGGGCTATGCCTACTCTGGCGGGCTGTAACAATCGAGAGACCGCCTCAGAGACCCCCTTAACGTAGGCAATGGCCCTCCAGACTTCAGGTTGCAGCTCTTCGAAATGTCAGCATCTAAATAAACCTGTTCCGGTGAGCCCATCTTCTTCTTCAACTACACTGTTGGTCAGCCTGTCCGAATGAGGCTGATCTCCGATATCTTACAAAGAAGACTTGGGTCAGCTCTCGGTATATTGGTCGAAAAATGGTCTCCTAATAGATGATCGGAAGTCTCCTCAGTGTGTATATCAGTTGGGACTATCTCCTTTTCCTGAATCCTTCGTCCATCTTTACAATGAGGTCTCTTCCTTCCAGTACCTTGTCTTCCAGTCTCTCATGCTTCCTTCCCGTCGAAACCCCCTTCAACAACATTCTCAGAATTGTTTATTGCACTCGACATTAAAATTCTAATCAGGCCTCCCCAGTCCACACTCTGGCGATTTGGAGATGCCCGCATTCTTCCTCTTACTTTTTATCGTTTTCCTGTTACTTTCTTGTTTTGATTAGAAAGAGTTTGCTCATATTAAGATGTGTACTTCGCATGCTCTCTTCTGTTGCCGGTGCTTCATATATATTTTTAGTAAATATCATAGTGGTGAGACACTTCACAATGGTCAAGCAATTTTTTGATCCCCTTCTGGATGATGTCTTCCGGCTCTTCACTGTGGACCGAGTACGATAAAGCCTTTCCGGGCCATGCGTCCTGGTTTCCGGCATATCAGCCATCCTTATTACCTATTCTGGTGCAATACCTAAGGTCTGAGGAAACAGCAGCCCAGAAACCCAGACTAGAGTCGTTCGCATAGCAATCATACAGTTTTATGTACACTTATTTATTTTCTTCTATCTTATTCACGATGAGTGAAAACATTCCTGCCGAAAGTACATTTTCTCCCCCATCTCGCGGTGGCTGTTGGTGGGCTGATTTTTCTCCAGACTTTCTATTCTAGGCGACAGTTCAGCTATCGATTTCAACAATGCCCACCATATGCATTACAGCAGAGTGAGAGCAGGGTCGGTGACTTTTGCGTGAATTTGTCTATAATTATAGTATACGTACCCAGCATCTACCGCACTCTCTTCTTCCTCATTCGCCGTGGTTCAGTGTCATGACCATGTCAAGAAGACCGAAGGTGGGAAAGGCTGCAGGTAGCTGGTGCGACCGGAGCCGCCCCTAAGCGTGCCGCCACACCCAGCTCGGATACCACGATGTGGGAGTGCTATGCAGGCCACATTGAGAAGGAGCCATTCCGGCCTGATTCTCAGTCCATCAGTCCGCCACACTACATGAACACAAACCGGGCTTCCCGTTAGGTCTGAGTTCCATCGTCATTTGACAACCTTCCAAAACAGCTATTTTAGCGCACCCTGGTAGCTTCAAGCGCGTCAGATTGGTTATAGTGAGGAAAATGTGCAGAGTCGTTGACCTCTCTCTCTCAAATCCCCTTCCTAGGCTCTGGCCATTGTCCGAACCGGTCAGTCGTCTAGTGCAGGGAATAGGCGCCGTGGCTGTCATAGCCTGCGACCCCATCTGCGTGTACCACACACACACACACACGATCTGGCGCCCTAGACGCGCACACCAGTATTACACGCGAAATGGTGTGGCGGCATGCATCTCACGTGTGTGCGCGCCAGACCACCAGAGCTTTCGGAGTAATGCACGTGCACATGCACCTGTGGCGGCCAACCATCATGGCCGGTCCGGCATAATTGTTCAAGACCTCACTGCCTCAAGGTCATCCACCCTCTGGCAGTGAGCCGTTTCAGACGCGCTGACCTGAAGTCACACGACCGGCAGCTCGGGCATACCTGCGGCCGCACAGCCGCAGCTGCCCATGCGGTTACTTGAAAGCACCCCACCCTTTGCAAGCACAACTTAAGTCACTGCGACACCACCCCTGGGCAAATGCAACAAACACTGACTGGCCACCACTCGAGCTTGGCCCACGAGTTTACAAGAGCGGCTGCCACCACTATCTCAGGGACTCTCAGGCATGACTGGACTCAGTCAACACCAGCCCTGGCGTCGCCAGTGGCCACTACCGCCTGAGAGGACAACTCCGGGTTCTGTGCACAATAAACCCCTCATTCTGGTGCGTTCCCTCTCCCTACAACTTGGGATCTGACCCGACGATGGTAGCGCACAGACAGGGACACACTCACACCGCTTGGTCACAACACACCACCTCAAACGCCAAATGATGGACGAAATTTAACGCTGCAGACATTGTCTGTTGGGGAGCTCTAAACTGACCGTCTGTTAGCATGTATTTAATGCGAACGACATCACTGTCTCGCTACTGACAGTCGCCGACTAATCTAATGAAATGTTAGCCGAACTTCTAAAATACGTTTTAGACGAGGAAGGCCTACATAAGTGGGACTGTAATAGTGATTAGCACGCAGCATTGTCCAAACATATTTCTGTCGGGGCGGGATACCGGCTTTCGTGAGCATTGCTTATCAGTCGTTCAAACAAACCGCAATCGGTAAAAAAACGTTGACTTATGTAGTATGATTTTTTCACTGGCTCTAGATGTCATGACAAATGCAATTATATTTTTATATAACACATTGCCCAAAACATTTTTGTAGTCATTTGGCAGAAAATCACACCTTTTTCGAATATTATGCACAAAAAAGGAGTGCATTATGGTTCTAAAAAGGTTTTTCAATGTATAAGTAATTTTCAGCCCGATCCGTCTCAATTGTTACGTTTAGGGTTTCTATCCTGCAAGCTGCATGCTTTCCATGTGGGGGGAACTCATTCATTTTTACATGCCACCAAGAAGATGTCAGGTGGAGGTCGTATAATCTTGGGTTATGCTGCACACTTTATGAAGTGAATTAATAAACAGACGGGTAATGCGCATTTCACGATCATAAAAAATCCCCATAATAACAAATTTTTGCTAAACCGAAAAAAGCATACAACTGGAAAAATACGTGATTTGCTACCAAACAAGTACAAAAATGAGTATTTTTTGCCACGGTTCCAATAACGTATATTTGATTTTTCACGGACATCGAAACCTAATATGAAAAAATCCTAATATTAAAGTAGAGCTTCTTTACCGAGCAGAAATAAGAGCATTTCTGCAGGCGGCCGAGAGGAAGTGCATTCAAAATCCCGCATGCTGGTGGGGCTGAAGTATATTGAGATCATTCTGCAGGATTATCAATGTTACAACCCCAAGTAAGTAATCCTTCCTAATCGAAAACGCACATCAGCACTGTAGTTAGCATTTCGTAAGATCGGTTGGTGACTGTATGTCTCCGAGATTTCGTCTAAATCCCACGAGGTGTTGCGCATCATGTTATAGAGAGATTTGATAGGAAATTTAAACTGTCCGCTTTTGCAAAAAAAGGCCAATAAAGGAATCGGGCGTTAAGGATTCCTTCAATTAAGGGATCTCTTTGGTGATACCAGATAGCTTTGATGATTAGGGAAACATCGATTCCGACTTGTTACTGATCTTCTTGGAAAGCATATTCTCTGATCTAAAATACTACAGTATCAACATATTTAGACTCTTTTAAAAAATGCATCGGCTGAGTAATGTGAGTCGTGCAGAAGAGATTTTGGAGGTGATTATTCTGTATGAAAGTTTGGTTTGTATGCACAGTTGTTAACAATATTTTATAAAAGAAAGGGTTGCAGTTGGAATCATCTCCATCAAGCCACCATCCAGTTGCTTGTACTCGCTTAAAAAGTGACCCGGAACACAGCTTCGTCGGGCCCCCTATATTTTACATTATCATAGACGCCGTTGCTCTTGTGCTTCAAATGGCCATAACAAGCCTTGACAACGGTGGTTGTCCATATGTGCAGTCAGTAAACAGTCTCCTAGTCACACCTCCCCAACCCTCACCCTGGCGATTTGGAGGTGCCTGAATTCTTCCCTGACTTTTTATTGTTCCCCTGTTATTTTTTCCTGTTTTAATTAGAAAAGATATACTCATCCTAAGACGTGCCCTTCCCATGTTCTCTTCTGCTGTCGGCGCTTCTCGTATATTTTTATTTAATATCATAGCGTCAAGACATTTTACAATTTTCTGCACCATTTCTGACTGCTGTTTTCCGTCCTTCACTCTGGACCAATTACTGTGAAGTCTTTCCACACAATGCGTTGTCGTTTCCGGCATATCAGCCATCCATATTACGTCTTTTTCTGGTAGAATACGTAGTCTGAATAAACAGTAACCCAGAAACTCGGACTAGAATCGTTCGCATAATAGTCATGTGGTTTTATGCACATCCATTTACTTTCTTGTATCCTAGTCACAATGAATGGCGAACATTCGTTCTGAAAAAATATTTTCAAAATCGGACTTCCCCCCTCCCCCGTTGCCGGTGGCTGATGGCAGGCTGATTTCTCTCCAGACTTTCTGCTGTGGACGACAGTTCAACTATCGATTTCGACGACGGCCACCATGTGCAGGGGCAGTGACTTGTGCGCGAATAGGTCTACAATAATAGTAGACTTGCGCAGCATCTACCGCCTACCGTCCACTGTCCTGATCATGTTAAGAAGACCGGAGGTGGGGGAGGCCGCAGGTAGCTGGTGCGGCCGGACCCGCCCCTAAGCGTGCCGCCACACCCGGCTGGGATACCACGATGTAGGAGTGCTATGCAGGCCACATTGAGAAGGAGCCATTGCGGCCTGATTCTCAGTCCATCATTCCGCCAAACAACACGAACAGACACTGGGCTGACTGCGAGGTCTGAGTTCCGTCCTCACTTGTCAATCTTCCAAGCCACGGCTTTCAGCGCACCTTGATAAGTCAGTTAGCGAACATATGTTTTCGGTAACTCATAACCAGGCCGGTACATTTACATGGGCAATGATCAGTCTACTTTTCGACAGGATATAAATGCGTCACAGGGGCAGGGTTAATTGGACTGCATGTTCCCACGCCGCTCGCATGACGGAGTCAGCGTGTTGAGGACGGTGGAGTTGGGGAGAGGGGGGGAAGCAGAGAGGTTCCGGTTAGATTGTAAGCGCTGTAAATGCGTATGACTGCTTTCAGAGCGTCGGGGCGGCGTGCAATCACCGTCTGGAGTCGGCCAGGACAGGCAGACTGCTTGTGTCAGCGTCTTCTGACAACAGAGTGCTGGTTTCGCTAGTCGAATGGCCACTGCTTCGGTTGTGTCTAGCACTCGTTTGCGCAGGCCTTTAATGGCTTCTTAGCGTCGGCTTGGTAGTTCGTATCGATTAGGTGTGTGAGAATTGAACTCGAAATCGATCGATTTTCATGTCTACCTATCCAGGCAGGCATGTGTTCGCATATTCTCTTTTCCAGACGCCTCGTACGGCCAATATATCCCGCATCACAGGAGCCGGTGAATGAATACATACACATGGATGTGGCCTGTAACGGCAGCCGGTCTTTGCCCCCCAACCGTAGTAGGGGAGTTTGCGAAGAATAATGTCTTGTCTTGTCCAGGTTTTCTTTCTGAATATCTTGCGTTGGATGCATCCATCCTCTTGTCTGTGAAGAAGGACATCGAGGAACACGATCTCGTTATTCGCCTCGGTCTCTGCGGTAAAAATCAGAGGGGTGTGCCCCGCTAAACTTCTGAACTAGACCATTGATGTCGGTGGTATGCCTCGTCAGGCAAAAGATATCGCCCACATATCGACCGTAGAATTTAAGGCGATTAATGGTACATGCGCACCAGGAATGAACGCTTGAACCTCACATGCAGCAAACGAACCACACGAAGAAATACACTGTAGGCACCGTCTTTGGGTCAGCACTAGATCTCTCACCAAAAGCCCTCTTTGCAGCGCTGTTGTCTGAAATGGAAATCGCCCAAACATGCTAGGACGACAGTTGGCAGCTTCTGAAACCTTAACCTTTCTCCGCCACATACAGCAGCTGTCAAAGGCGAATGCGGTCAGTAGAAACTTACCAATTTATCAGCAAAGTTGCCGCAATGCATGGCCTCTTGGATTAACTGACCTCTACCTTAATTGGCACGAAGGACATCAGGGTCGCCGCCATGCCATCTAGCCTGCACCGGTCGTCCTCCCCATCTACCGTTTCAGGGGAGGGCAGCGTGGCTCCTTCACCGTTTGACTCTTTCTGTCCAAGCCTTTAAGGGCAAGGAGAGGGGCTTAATTTCTTCTGGGAACTGCATTATGAGGGAGAGCCATGAGTGTCCGTAGGTGAACATTCGTCAGGGCATCATGGCCCCTTCTGATTGGCTGATTATCATGCGTGGGTGAACGGAATATCGCATCCTTTACTATTCTTCTGTCATCTTCCTGCTTTGCTAAATGACAGATGATCTCATTTTAAGACGCGTCCTTCACGTTCTCCCTCGTGCTGCCGGTGTCGCCTATGACTCTTTAGTCAGTAGCTGAGTAGAACGACATTCCACAACAGTCAGGCACTGGAGAATAAATACTTGTGGAATTCTCATCTCCGGACGTAGTATCTACTCTTCTATTGGTGGGAATGTTTTATTTGTTCAGTGGAAAACATCCCGGAACCCTGTTTGGTTTTTGTTTCAATGAAAAAAGAACAATTACTTCCCGAACATCTGTACTAACATAGCGGACGCGTCTGTTGCATTTTGTTTTTGCAACCACTAGGCACTAATCTGACGTATACTACTCAATTTTGATCCCTGGTCTTTTGCAACAGAGCCCTACTCCCAATTTTCCATATGAAGCGAAGGTTAACTTCCCCACTCCCAGTCCCCTATTTACCTGCTGGAAGGCTCGTTCTGGCGGACATGACACAAGGTGGCAGTGATTTGAACATCCTGTGGTCCCATTAATCCATGCCCTCACAACAGGGCGCGGTTTCACTACCTGCTCCGTCCGCGAGAATAGGGTGGAGAGGGTATGTCTTCATGAGTAATTCATTCTTTTCTTGTCCGTTCTCCCGCCCCCCCCCCCTTCCCCACTCTCGTCATTTCTGTTGCAGTGCCTGCCCCTGGTGTTACTTTGAGCCAACACTGGTACCTAGTGCGCAAGCGGTGTGCAGTTTCCGGGTTCAACTGGGCGTTGCTCCGGAAGCGAGGAACCAACTCCCAGCATCGGGTTCTGTCGCCCTCGTCAGTGCGCATTTGGAGGGCATTTTTATTTATCCTGAGGTGCTTACACCTCTCCAGGCGCACGCGTTTACGCCGAGGGGCAGTTGAAAAGTTCCTCAACGATTTTCGGTGATCATACAGACTAGGCGTCTATCGAGAAGAGCAGGGGAGGAGGATGAGCTGACAATGAACTTGGAAGAGGACTCCACAAGATTCCCAATGAGAATGTCCGATCAGGACGACGATTGTTTTAGGCGAGGCGAAGTAAAATTTCCCGGTCTCGGGGAGACAAGTCAAGTAAGTGGCTGTTAAATTGCATTGTAAGTGTATTCATACATTTGGGACCTTCGTAACCTAAGTCCATATCAAATAGGAAGATGGGTGTCTAAGTGTAGTATAACAAGACTGACATCTACTGATCATTCCAAAGCCTTGCATCGTTACTTAGAGTTCATCACCCCCCCCCACCGGCAAAATCTCTCGACAGGGATTTTTATATGTTCTTCATATGCTTTAAATGACGATGATGCATTGCCTTATAAAGAGGGAATGTTTGCCATTTTCTCCTACGCAAACTTCATATTATCCTTTTGGAATTTATGGATTTTAAACTTTGCAGTAAACTGTGTGAGTCACTTAGCCTAACGGGGAATAGGATGAAAGTTCTCTATCAGGGCCTCATAGTCCAGAAGGCTAGAAATCTGACCGTAATCGAGCCGATTTTTTTCAATAGGGTCTTTGAAACCACTAGAAATTTTCGAATGGCTGCAATGGTAAGCAATGACTTTCCGATCGAAGTCTACTGAGGCGGCTAGAGAGCATTTCAAGAGATGGAAATTAACCCGACCTTCTCTTTTATGTTCCTCGGCACTGAAATCGCACTTAATTAATATTTCGTCTTTTACCGTAGAGTTGGGGAGACCGGCATGTTTTTCGAAGATCGGGTCTTCACTGTACAAGAACAGATTTCGTTCATCATACCCGAACAGAAACCATTTATTGGGTAGTCGAAACTCTCTAACGTAACGTCTGTTTGCGAAGTTTTAGAGTGCTATATTGTTTGTGCTTGTTACTAGTCGCCTATTTTGCCAACTTTGGGAGTAAGTTTCATTAATGTCTATTCTAACAGCCATTTTCCTGTAGTTAACTGTATTTATGCAGTCTCTAAGTCTCTAGCAGTATATATGGTCATGCTTTATGAAGGCCGGCCCAGACTTGCCTGTAAGGTAGATGGGATGTGGTCTTTATCCAATGTTAATATTTGTCATGCATAAATAACTCGTTCATAGAAAACTGACCGTGGTGGCCGGTAAGCTCTGCTACCTTATCTTATAATTCAGGCATTACCGTCCGCCAAAGTGCAGTAGGCGGGCTAATTCATGAAATGTCGACCGAAATTACGAAATGCATTTCCGTCTCAAAAAAATTACTTAAGTAGTGTTGCAAAACTAATCATTTTGCAGCATAATTCTATAATAATTCAGTTACCCCAGGATGCCAACTTTCTGGCTGCATGCAAAAAATTGTTCTGCAAAAAATGACTACTTATGTAACATGCAATTTTCTCGTGGATTTTCGATGTCCTTAAAAATTCAATTATAGTTCTGGAGAACATGCATAAAATATTCGTTCTTTTGCTCATTCGGTAGAAAAGCACGTCTTCTTTCAATTTTATACTCGAACGAAGGGTATGATTTGGTTTCCAAAAACTTTTCCGATTCCCGAATAACTTTGATCCCGACCTGTCGTTACACTTACATTCAGGGCTCCTAACCTACAAGCCGTATAATTTCCGCGTGCGGAAAACCATACATTTCTCAATGGTAATAAAAGAAGCTTATATAGGGTTCATAAAATTAAGCAGTGGATTTGAGCCACATTGTTGACTTTACAAGCCACATTGGTGAATGCAGAGACATGAAGTTTTATGATGGGCCACTCCATGGTATTGAAAAATCTCACCATCAGACACTTTTCTTAAACCGAATTATACCCTTCCCTTGACTATAAAATTGGAAGAAGACGTAATTTCCTACTGAATAAGCAAAAGGATGAACATTTTATGCATGTTTTTATGAAATATAATTGAATGTTTAGGGGCATCGAAAATGAAAAAGAAATGCATGCTACTTAAGTAGTCATTTTTACGGAGTATAGCTTTTGGATGCAGCCAAAAAGGAGTTTTTTCGAAAGCCGGCGTTCTGGGGTAACTATGCTGCATGATGATTGGTTTTACAGCCCTACTTAATTAATCTTTTCGAAACGGAAACGCATTTCGGAATTTCAGTTGAGCTTTCATGAGTTAGTCCACTTACTGTAGGTTCCAGTAGAACCGCGAAAAATAGGGAAAAACAAATGACAAGGGTGTTTTCTGAGGAGGGGAATGGGGTGGCTTGGGGAGGGTGTCTGAACATGCCAAACAAAGTTAGAAAGAAACCAAGACCTCTTCCTGTGGTCGAAGGGGGCAGTAGACACGTGGTGTTGGAGTGGGTTTGTGTTTCCTCGCTGTAGCAGGACGCTGTTGTTTGCGAATATAAATGCATGAGACCAGCCGTGTAGAGTATATGATTCTGATTGGACCTGAGTAACTGTGGATCTTAAACGAACGACTTCTGCCAACATAAGACCGGGTTGGCTAACCGCATGACCATCGCCTCTGCCGTCGCGAGTATCCGTTGACGTAGAAATTCGGCATGTTCAGTCTGCACCAGCTAACAGACTCGAAGGACTGGCCTGGCGTCCACTCAGTGGCCGCTACGAACACGATTTTGCCGAGAGATGAAATCTACCTGCCTTAAGTTGAGAACGCAGAATGATGTTCTCACACCCTCTTCGATAAGGAATTAGTCGTTTGATCTGCATATCCCGCGTTTGATGAGACATTGAAGGTGTATTGAGGAAGTCTGAGAAGGCAGCCTATCTCTACCTTCGAGGCGAAAACGCCGTTGACTTCGAACATTAACCTTATCTAAGCTGTGGAACACACGTGCTCAGTAGCAGACTTAAATCGACGAGTTCATTGACTGGGCGTCCTCGAAACGGCAACATACTCGGTTATCCCCCTCTCAATTATTTTAGATGGAATTGATTAACTTTTTGAAAACTATCTTGGTCGTTTCTTTGAGATAAATTATCTCATTGCAGACACAAGCAAAGAGACAAATTTGGGGAGACTGTTTAGAAAAAATGGTGCGATTATTCAGACAGTCACTTTAGTTACCTGACATTTCGCATACTAACTCGAATGTATCGTCTTTCGAGGGAACGCAGTACACCTTTAACTTCGGCGAGGTCGAAATTTTCGCGAGGGAGGGGAAAAACCGCATGTGTCTTGAGCTTCTTGAGTCATGGTTCTCCGTCCCACAGGCGACTAAATAAACGCGGTGCTCCTCCTTCCCTTCATATAAAGTGTTACAACACTGCCTGAGCAGAGAACTTGGCCACCCGGGGGAGGGCACGTGCGAATAGTACTTCCAGTAACAGTACCAACGAGTCAAATTGTCGAGTCATTAGCGTGCACGTAATTAGAACGGGTGATGTCTACGTTGTCGACGCGCAGGTAATCATCACACTAAATGCGACCATCGGTGATGAGTGTGGAGCTGCTAATTATGGTAGGCTTGTGGTCGCATGTCAACTGAATCCCATAAACACTGTGCCTCCTCCCCTTGTAAGCCTAGCAGCCATATCTACGACTGCCTCTGCTTATGGGCTCAAGTGTGAGTCCGAAACGTCAGCTCCTCCTTCTCAACGCAGATGAAAATTGTCTGTTACGATCATTGGATCTTATCCGCACAACAGCCGAGCGGGAACTTGGAAAATGCCGGAATATGCCGGCTTTTGGAAAAACATCCTAATAGCACCCAGTATTCAAAGGAATGCTCACGTACTGCGCATCTCGGTTCGAACCCGCATCTACGGAAGTTTATCAGGCCAGTAACTCGTCAAATGTGAAATGAAGTTTGTTTCGATTTCGCAAACTATGCGACATGTCTGACATTACCGAATACAAGCATGAGTTTGTTCTGCTTTTTTTCCATTAAAAGCGCCTCTCCGAATAAACATAGGCTTGACTCGTGAGGCTGAAACAGGGGAATATGGATTAATTCGATCGGCTGGCTGGCGTAACGGCGATAACTCAGATTCCGCGCGTCTATGGGGAGGGGGCGACATGGAGCCTTTGGCGGTTCCACTGCGCTGCACAACAAATGTCTCATGACTGGCTGGGGTTTGTTTACTTCAGGTGGGGCTTCAAAAAAACATCTGACTGAGGGGCGCTCACCGATCGAGCTACGGAACTCACTCGTCGCGTAGTACCTTGGGGTTATCTCTCGAGACCAACCAGCGACATCTGCCACTCTATATGCCAGATAGCAACCGACAGGACAACGAGCCGATGGTTCAGTGGTTTAGGGCGTTGCACTTCTAGTCAAACGGGTCGCGGGATCGAGCCCCAGGTGTTTTACACTTCAAGGTTGGGTATGACTGATTGACGACGGCTAATGAGATAGAAACGGTCACTCCAGTCTCTCTTATCTTTGTCGGCCCCACCTGTGAAAACCCAAATTACCACCGGTCCCGTATTACAGGTGACTGAGGTTTGTTTACCTCAGGTGCGGCCATATAACCACATCTGACCAAAATGTCTCCTGATTGCCCGAACTCCTGACTTCCCAGAGTCTGTATTGATAAAATGTTTTTGGTTTCAGGGTACGTATGTGCACTCTCATGTTGATCTTGGCATTTTGGATAACCCTCCTGCACACTCTGCGCCTTTATATACACAGAATCCCGTGCAGTCTATTTGTTGCTGATTCCCAGATGTGAAAAAGTCGATAAAAAAAGTGTACCCGCAGACGGATGAGATCCCCCTACTCAGCAGCACACAGTCTCAGTTGTCAATGACATTAGTCCCGCCACATCTCGCACGTTTCAAACTAAACGTCCGGTGGTCCCCGGGGTCCTTGGACATTGATCTGTACTGTGAGACCGAGGGTTCTGTTCTGAGGTATTCCAACTGATTTACGCCCAACAAGGGAAAAGTTGAGACGGTTAGATGCGCAACACTTGCGCTTTCGTGTTCCTCGAGTTTTCTATGTTGTCGCCACCTTTTCACTGATCGAAATTAATTATGGCGATCTCAGGAGGAGAGGACTGGTTGAGTGAGGCACACAGTTACTTGCCAGAGGACACGAAATGCTGTCCGTTCATACACAACAGCATGACAGATTTTAATTGACGACGCCTATAAACATGTATGAAAATGAAAAATAGAAGAGGTTCTTTGGAAAAGTCGAGTTTTACTCGTGAATTTTCGAGCTGGTGACACCAACTCGTCATCAGACGAAACGAGAACAAGGGAGAAAATTGGGTTGTCACAGTGGACCGGTTGGTGTGATAGGACAGACAGACCACTGACGTGTGAGGAACAGGCTCCCGATGTCATGTTAGGTCGCTGAGTTAGGGGGGAAGGGAGAGGAGGCGGAACAACCACGGCACATTGTGCTGAAGGGGGAGGGTGAGTGGGGAATCATTTGGACTGCGGGCGGCCGTATTCGAGGCCGTTGATGCGTGATTAGGGCAGGGGGTAGTCACTCGTGAACGTAGACCCTCGTATTGGGCATCTAAGTCAACGTGACGGCTGATACAATCCACATTTGAGTACCAAGCCTCGAGAACTCCCTCGCTCGCTTTGTGTTAGCCATGGCGACGACCTCACTGCCATCCCAACTGAATCGGTGGTCATACTCGAGTGCATGTGTAAAGACAAGGGACAGGGGGTCTCACTGACGGATAGCTTATTTTTGCTTATTGATACGGGTGCCCAGACGTCGACCTGTATGGCCAACATACACGGAAGAGCAATTAGCGTACGGGATGCGATAAATCACATTCATTTGCTGCTCTTTGGGGATGGAATCCTTCACTCAAGATAGCGCTTCGCGTAATTAAGATGCCGGTTTGTGGACAACTTGAATACCCAAGCGGTTGAACTGTCGAGCGATTATTTCATATATGGCAAGGAGTAGAATTTTCGTGTCACAATCTGTCTGCTGGGGGTGGAGTCCTGCGACTGTGTCTGGTGCATGAGGCAATTCTTTAAAAAACTGATCGGCTATTCGTTAGAGCGAAATAACCGATGCTGGTGAGCAAGCTCTTTGTTCAGGAGATCGATGCTGTTACAATAACGGTAGGTCCGGTGGAGCAGAGTTCGGACGCCGTTTCTTTTGTGAGCTGCAGGGTGGTTGCTTCCATAGTTGAGGATAATCTTAGAATTAGAGTCTTTCCTATGGACGCATGTTGCTAGGCTACCATCGCTCAGCTTCTGTATCCTCACGTCCAGAAACGGCAAGCTGTCTCCAATTGCCTCTTCGCGGGTACACTGTATGGCCGGGAAGACGTCAATAAATCTGTAATGAAAATTACAATTTGCAGCCTAGTTTACGAAGTACAGGCCGAAATTCCGAGAAATGCTTTCGGTTGGAAAGCATCATTTAGATAGGATTGTAATTTTAATTATTGTACAGCATAATCCCCATTATAAACTAGCCTCAGGCGTATGACTTTTTAAATGCATATCTTTCCAAACGACTGCAAAGATCACACCCAATAAAAATGTCGCCTTTATTACCATGCATTTTTTATTGATTTCCGATGTCCTTAAAAATTAATGCAATATTTTATATGAGGCATGCGTAAAATGTCTTTTCTAGTGCAGGAAATTGCACCGTCGTAAAGTTTTTATCCGAAGAAACGAAATAATCATGTTTTAAAAATTTATGTTTATGAAATATTTAGGGTCGCAAAGTGGTTGTTAAAATGCTTCATAGCTGACCGTTTGTAAATGCCTCTCATAAAGTATGTGATGTGTTCCTCATCCGCCACGAAATTTGGCGGGCCCCATAATGAATTTTCTAAATAACAGAAAATCTTTCCCTAAACTGAACGTGTATAGCTTGTGATTTGAGAACCCCTCAGCGTAAGTGCAGGAGAAGGTCTAATTCAAAATTAAAAGGAAAAATTTATAACAACTGTAAGACAACATTTCTTCAAGTGAAAGATTTTAAGAACACATAATTTTTTACAATCGGATTGCAAGGAAGGACGTTCGATGTATGCTTTCTATCAGCCACGCTCGGATTTGGAAGGGCTTCGGAAATAAGAGAAAAAACTCTTGTCAAATAAGTAGTAATTTTTGCTAAATATTATTTTCGCTGGTAGTCAGAAAGCCGATATCCTAACTTGACTGGGCCATACTGGAATCATGCTACGCAGTAAGCAGTCGTTCAATACCACCTATGTAATCCGAACTCACGTTTTGATACTCCGATTACTGTTTCATAAGATTCGGCATCTATTATACACTTGGAAAACAATAAATACCAGAAGGTTGGAAATGCCCATTAAGTATCGGTGTCTGTGCAATGCAAAAAGTAAGTTAGTAAACCGACGTACAAATATAACATTCTTTGCCTGTACTGTAAACAACTATGCCTTTAAATTATAAAATTGAAATTATGGGATATTTTAATCCTCAAATTTCCGTTCTGACACGTGTGCATACTTCTTGCTCTAATTCAATAACTCAATATTGCTAGGGCTGTAAGCCTCTTTACACAAACTCTCCCATTTGAGGCCAGTCAAAAAACGTCTATTGATTTATTATGCGTTTCGGCACATATGCATCATCAGCTAGATCGGTTTCAACTCCACCATTTTGCTTTCTTCCCTGGCGCGCTTCACGCAGTATGTCCGTACACCGAAGGTGCCCAACGAGCAGCAGTTTATGCGGCTCTTTTCCTCCATATGGCGTCTTTCACCTCCAACACTGGTGATCAGTGTCCACGGGTCCTTTGCCACCCTGAAGAAACGCTTCTGCTCCACTCTCAAGAAGGGTCTTTGGAAGACGATGGAGAGCGCTGGTGCGTGCCTTGATCCTTTATTTTTGTCCACTTTCTACCCCTTCCCACGCCCATTTACACTCTCTTGAAATATGACCTTATGAGAAGTTAGTGTTGTCCTCTAGCGGCTGTACAGTAGACACCAAATCTAATTAAGGCAGCATGTAGATGCCTTCATGCTCAGGTCTCGTAGCCGACGCTTTCAGGATATTAAAGTAGTGAATGGTTTCAAAGTGAACTACAGTGGACTGGTCAGCTGCTTAACCGAAATCAAATTTATATCATAGAAACGGAACACGTATATTCCGCCAACTTTACTCCGCTATGACGGGCTGCCATTCGGCTTACTTCGCTTACGATGGGCCCAAGTCATGTGGGCTACATACAGTGAGTGACCGATCTCATGAAATGTTGGCTGAAATTCTGAAATGCGTTTTCGACTAGGAAGGATTACTTAGGCGTGGTTGTAATACTGCATATCTTGCGGCATAATCTTATAATATTTCGGACTTGGCAGGATGTCAGCATTTGAATACACTGCTTTTTAGTCTTCTGTAGAGAACATGCTCGGTAAAAAATGACTTCTTACGAATCATGCATTTTTTCCATTGATTTTCGATGGTCTTACAAATTCAAATATATTTAATAGAAACCATAAACAATAATATGTTTTCTTTCAGTCGTTTGATAGAGGATCACGTCTTCTTAATATTTTATATTCGATGAAGGAGTATAATTAGGTTTCAAATAAGTTTTATAATTCCCCAGATATTTGGAGCCTGATCGGTCGTTGTATTGGCGCTTAGTGATTTCAGTCTGCAAGGTGCATGCTTTCCACGTAAAGAAAATCACATATTCTTTTATGCCATTAAAACGATATCATACAGAGTCCATAAAATTTCGCTATGGATGCGGACTATGTCCTAAATTCCATTATGAGCAGTGGTAAACGTCCAGGTACGATGCTCAATGAATGGAATTGCGCGGTCTTAAAAAATCTCATAATTGGAAACTTTCTAAAACCTAATTATACTCCTTCTTCGAGTATAAAATATTAAGAAGACATGATCCTCTATCAAACGACTGAAAGAAAACATATTATTGTTTATGGTTTCTATTAAATATATTTGAATTTGTAAGACCATCGAAAATCAATGGAAAAAATGCATGATTCGTAAGAAGTCATTTTTTACCGAGCATGTTCTCTACAGAAGACTAAAAAGCAGTGTATTCAAATGCTGACATCCTGCCAAGTCCGAAATATTATAAGATTATGCCGCAAGATATGCAGTATTACAACCACGCCTAAGTAATCCTTCCTAGTCGAAAACGCATTTCAGAATTTCAGCCAACATTTCATGAGATCGGTCACTCACTGTAGGTCTTTGGCAGGCGTGACACTTCACCTGTTCAGAAGAACAGGCCCGTAACAGTTTGGTGTTGGTGGTGATGGTTGTGTTAGTGGTGATCTCAGGTCTCCCGGCGGGCGAGTTTGACCACTTAGGGTGGCAAAAAACAAGGTTGGATTATCTGACGGTTGGGACAGAATTAATGACTTGCTGATTGACCCGACTTAACGTCGATTGGTCTGGTCGCCACCCCACAAGACTCGCCTGCACACAATCTACATGCATGTTTAACACTAGTTTGTATTCAGCCGGGAGTCTAAAATGCAGATTGGTCTCTAAGAGCCACAAAACAGACTTAAAAGTGCAAGTTATGGGATCTATTGGCGAAAACAGTTTTCACGGTGACCATGTTAAGATAAGGCATTGTGAACAGACTCTTCGTCAGGATGATGAATTACGATAGACGTGCTATCTCATTAAAAGTTAGCCGAAACTTTGAAATAAGTTTTCGATTCGATGGAAGTTCTTAAGCAAGCCTTAATGTTGTTTTCTTGCGACATAATCTTAGGGTGTTTCAGTCATACCAGGCTGCCGGCCTTCGAAGAAGCTTTTTCGAACGTCTTCAAAAACTACGCTCTGCATAAATGACTACTTAAGTGGCATGCATTTTGCGATTTACTTTTGATTTTCTTATAAATTCAAATACAATATGTAATAAACAACCATGAAAACTTCTTTATTGCATATATTTGGTAACACATTACGTCCTCTCCAAATTTTCTACGTGTAAAGAGCGTATCTTTTGGTTTAAAGAAGTAACTGATCATGAGATTTTAAGACTGTGAAATGCCCATTCATACAATCTCGCATCAGCCCACTTACTAATGTTACTTATTAAGTATATAATCTGGTCCACATCACTTACACAATTTTATCAGTTCTATAGGACATCTTCTTAACATTATAGAGAAATGTGTGATATTCCCTTGACAGGATATACATAGCATAGGAACTCTGAATGCAGGTATAGGGGTACGCTAGGCGAAAATTATTCGAAAATTGAAAAGTTTTCTTTAAGCATAAAGTTGTTCTCTCTTTAAGAAGAAAGTTTTGAGAAGACGTAAGTTGTCACCAGATGAGTGCAAGAAACAATTTTCGAGCATTTTTTCGTATATAAATTATTGGAATTTACAAAGACATCGGAAATCAGTGGGGAAATGGATTCCACTTAAGTTATCATTTTACAAAGTCTGGTTTTTGCATACGATTGAATTCAAGCTCATTTAAAACCGGCATCCTGATGTGACTGAAGTATTTTAGGATAATGTTGCATGATAATTAACATTATAAGCCTACCTAAGTAATCTTTTCGAATCAAAAACATACTTCGACATTTCATGAAATAGCACATCTGCTGCAGTTATTCTCTCAATTGGCAGTACGGGGAAAGTTTTGAGAGTCTTCAGTGTGACTTGGTGATAATCAAAAACCCGAGGTCTCAGTTTTGTTATCCACAGGTAGCAAATCAAACCTAAAGTGATTGTAGAATCATTCGGGATCAGTATCCGACGTGATGTGAAGCTTCTGTCCTCCAAGCCTGCCACACGCATGCTGATTGTTATAGGTAAACGAACCGATATCCTTACACTTAGACCTTGCCTAGGTGAGAGACGGATCAGAGAGAAACCGGGCGCCTTAAAGTGCCCCATATCTGTTGTCTTGAGGAAACAATGGGCTGGGTGGATCTCGCTTCCGCCTCTTGGTCTCTCCATCCATAGTCTTCCGGGGTCGAGCCAAAGTTCATTTGGTTGGAGATGAGATGAGATGCGGCGACTCATGTGGTATAGGGTACGATATACTTGTTTGATTCATCACCCCTTGTTTTTGTCCGATACAACACTTTTGTTAGTTGCGGTAGCCGGAAACTGTGTAGTCTCACACACCAAATAGATGCAGAACATGAATGAAGGCTAAATTCGAGTTCCAAGTGCCTGCCTAAGTGAAGACGAAGAGGGGTCGAGCACCAGAACATTTTGTTTATTGTCCTGAGCTGTGTGATGACGCTCTTTAAACGGATCCAAACTCACTGAGCAAACTGGAGGACAGAGCACATGAGGCCCGTTATCTCCGCGACCGGTTTGTGCAAAATGGCTTTTTGAGGGCATTCATAAGTCGCTGCCTACGCGGTCGCCCTCAAAGAACTCAAACATCAACACCACCGACGATATGGCATTTTCTGCCATACATCAAGGACCTTTCCGAAGCGACCGAGCGCATTGCCGCGGAGCTAGATGTTGGAATTGCACACCGCCCCAAAGCCACCATGCGCAATAGGGTAATGAAAATTAAAGACCGGTTGAAGCCTGAGGAGCGATCTGGAGCAATGTATCGCATTTCGTGTCAAAACTGCACTTGTAACTACACAGGCCAGAGTGGACGCATGCTCGGATCGTGCATACACTAACATAAGCTGGCTGTGCGACGGGGCGACGCATTATCACAAGTGGCCGTCCATACCTACGAAATGGGTCATGAGTCTAACTTCGCAGCCGCCAAGATAATCGTCATTGCCGGAAACAAAGCAGGCCGAGAATTGATTGGAGCCTAGGCCTCGAATGAGAACTCAGTCAATCGATTTATCGGTTTGGCGCCGGTCTACAAAGCCCTGCGTAGTCACCTCCAGTCTTGCGCTGTCGGACGATGATTGGCCTACGTGCCTTATAACTGTCGCTTGTTCTGTTGCTGCTGCTAGCTCTGACGATGGACTCCTGTACGAGTCTGAAAGCTCAGGACAATAAACGAAGTGTTCCGGTGCTCGACTTCTCTTCTTCTTCACATATGCAGAACGTACTTTGGTTTATTATTCAGATGAAACCTTCAGTACTCTTATTAATCTGCCACTTGTTACAGGATGTGGGCTTGTAAACCCGAGTTTACCACGGACTGATGCGATCTTTACCCGTAGCGATTGTGCGGCCGAAGAAAAAACTGTTAGTTGCCTAGAGTTTGAGTCTACCTGGTATCTGCTATTCTCTTAGGACAGCCTTTTGATCCTCGACTTCGGCCATGAAGCAGCATTGTAGAAAATGTAATTTTAAATTTGGCAGATGTTCCCAGTTACTACTTCTTGCTGAATTCCTAGAGTCTTTCGGCAAACAATGATCCTCTACGTTATTCAAGAGGATTGTGATGAAATGGTGTCCGGTAGGCCAGATGACGAGGACGGAATTTTACCAGATGTCGAGCTGTAGGAGGGAACCATTCCATTCCAATCCCGGTGGACGCCTAACCCTTACTAGTGGTGCAAAGGCCACACTGAGCTGTTTGGTCGTGACAGTGGATCCGGCGATGTTGTTACAGACTTGCCATCGCATCCGCTCTCATCTTTATTATTCCTGATTAGGTTTTGCCACTGAAATACAGGCGGCATAAAGTCAGTGACCAATCTCATAAACTGTAAACCATGGTTATTAAATGTTTCTTCAATTAGGAAGGATTGCTTAGATAGGATTGTAGTAACGTAATCTCATGACATTTCACGCATGCCAAGATGCTAGTTTTCGACCGTGCCTCATTCCTGTCGCCTGAAAAACCGAGCTCGGTAAGAAATGACTACATGTGCAGCATGCGTTTTTTCTGTCGATTTCCGACGCAAATTGTAGAACGCTTACTTAAATTAAAATGCGTCTAAACTCGTTATAAGAGACCTAAGGAAGCACCAAATAGAAGTGGCGCACAAGCCGACGACTTCGCTGCGCAATCGGCCTATACACCCTAAGGATAGGATTGTCTACTTGGGTAAAAAAGAAATGGTTTATAAGATTCCATGCGGCGCTTGTAATGCAGTATATTGTGGTCAAATCGGGAAATCCGCCTTCACACGCCTACATGAACACCAGTTGGCAGTAAAGAGGAAGGATCTATTATCCCAAGTCACCAAGCATACTTTAGAAACTGGACACAAGTTTGCTTGAGATAAAACGTGCATTGTCGGTTCCTTTCCATATAAGAAAGGCCGAGAATTTCTAAAGGCCACTGACTCTGATGATTCACGCATCGATCTTGACGCCACAAATCTCAAAGAAAAATGAAAAAGGCGATACCCAATCAAAAGGTGACGTCAGCCCAGAGCATCGACCCCATTCTCAGCACCAAAAAGCAATATCGATTTTTCGCACATGTCCAAATTTTAACTGCTTTTCACACTTTTTACACGTCTGACGACGACCTGGGGGACCAGCGGCGAAAAATTAACAAAATAAAGCTTGCTCTCATCCCCATAGGTCTCATTTTTCTTTGAAATACATAATTAAATGCGAATATAGCCCGTAGATAAACCAACAAATATATCCTTCCCTGCATTCATTTGGTAGCACGTCACGTCTTCTCTAAATTTCATACTAAAAAAGGTGTCTTTTGGTTTGAAAAAGCGTTTTTCCATTCCCGAATAATTTTAAGGCTTTATCGGCCGTCCCATCTGGGTTCAAGTTTTACAGTCTCCAAGCTGCATACTTTCCGTGTAAGAAAAAGATGCATTCCCTTAAGCCATTTAGATTATACCATATGGGGTTCATAAAAACAGCAACTTATATGGACCATGTTGCATACTGAATGAAGAGCTTAATTAAACAGACAGATGCGATGTTGATTTAAACGGACATTTTACAGTCTAAAAAATCTCATAACCAGAAAACTTTCTGAAAACCGAAAGAGGCCTTTTCTTTTAGCATAAACTTTGAAGAAGACCTGATTTTGTACTAAATGAATTTAAGGAAGAATATTTCTGGGCACTTCTTCTTCAAAATATATTTGGGTTTGTATGGGCATCGGAAATCGACAGAAAAACGGCATCATATTTATGTAGCCATTTTTTGTCGAGTACGGCTTGTTAGATAACCGCACAGAAATGTATTTAAAAGCCAACATCTTGTCATGTCCGGAATATCATGGGATTATGCCGAAGGCAAATCACTATTGCAGTCTCGCTCACACAATCCTTTCTAACAGCAGCGCAAGCCTCCCACATTTGCATATAGGTTAACCCGGATCCCCCAAAATAGTAGTACTTAAAATCTTGTTAAGTATGAAAGATTGCACAAAAATTCGTTAGGTTCTCCTTGCTGTTATGCTAAAATATCTTGCATTTAAGCATTTTATTCTAAACTGTTCTGGGTGCGTTTGCGACAAAATTCAGCAGAATTGTCTATTTTTGCAGCCTGTTGGGTCATCGGCGACGGTTTGGATCGGGGTATCGGAAAGATCGCCGGGGAGGCTGTGAATGAATACATCGAGGCCTACGGCGGCGACCGCATTTTGGCCGTCAGCGTCACCCCCATGAACGTTCTCAAGCATCGAAACCTCTTCAACACTCGAATGGTAAGTTATCGCGGTTAAATTGGTGCAGTTTTTAGGTCACAAATTAATAAGGCAGCAGGCTCTGGTTATTCTGACTAGCGCCCCGGCACAGATGACTGAGAACGGCTAGTAAGCCTGAAAAGTTCACTCCAGTCTCGCTTGTCTCTGTCGTTAATCCCTTCCAGGCTGGCATTTCTGGTGGCTATGCGACTGCTTGTGAGGACTCTTGATTGCTTCCCAATACGCAATGAGACGTATTCGATGCGCGTCTCGGTAGCAGGAATACCTGGGTGGTCGTGTCGCTCCAGAAGCAAATCACCTACTCATGTGGATCCACAGGGTTTCGAAACTCTCCAGAATTCTGATCCCGAGGACGTTCACCGCGGTTTAAAAGGCACGAGGAAGGGAGTTCGTCGACAAACCCCACCGAAACAGTCGCCTCCAGGCCAACAGGATTAGCCCCTGAACCGAAGAGCTGTTTGACAACAAAAAAACTGAATCGCTGTGGTTATCCAGCGTAATGAATCAGTTAATCAACTCTGCAATAACGCGAGTGGTGCCAGTATTCACGCCCACGTCGTTTCCATTGAACAGCTGACTGATCACCACATTTAAAACAGACATAGACAGCAGAATTTATTGGAAACGGTAAATTTCGCGACGGCTTCTCAACTGCAGCCTGTCGTTGCATAACACAGATAACAAGTGAGAAAGGTACAGAGGTTTGAATTTCGACAGAGAAAATCAATGTAAAACAGCAAGGTCAACGTATACAGCGCGTAGACTTATGAATAAAATGGTAACTTCAAAACGCAACATAGGAAAGAAAATGGGAAAGTAAACGTGCCGAGGGATTTCGAAAATTAAAAGGGGGCTCAGGTCTACTAGGGCAAGCTGAGGTTGACCACGTGGTCTACCTGTTTACATAGATTGGGTTTCTCCCGCCGTATGTAGGCTGCCTCCAGATAGCACAATAACCGAGTAGTTCGTGCTCGAACTAATACTCGAAAAGACGTTTTGGGGTCAACCGAATGGCCACTATCAAGAAGATGTTTTGTAATAGAAGACCGTGGAATCTTATTCTCCTGTTTTAGAAGCCATTTAGGCAGGTGCTCAACTGCCCTGGATGCCAGTTGCCTTTGCGTTCGTCCAATGTACTTGCATCCACAAGTGCATGTAAATTCGTAAACAAAATTTGACGTGGCGTGCAATGGCAAGGCATCCTTCGCCCGTGGAACTTCGATAGCCCTAGTAGGGCTGCAGAAGATGAGTTCAGCTGAGTTGTAAGTTTTTTTTTAACAGTGCATCTCAATCGCCGCTTGTGGATGCAAGTAAATTGGGCGAACGCAAGGGCAACTGGCAGCCAGAGCAGATGAGCACCTGCTTAAATGGCTTCTAAATCAGGAGAATAAGATTTCACGGTCTTCTATTACAAAACATCTCCTTGATAGTGGTCATTCGATTGACCCCAAAACGTCTTTTCGAATATAAGTTCGAGCACGAACTACTCGGTTATTGCGCTACCTGGAGGCAGCCTACATACGGCGGGAGAAACCCGACCTGTGTAAACAGTTAGATCACGTGACCAACCTCCGCTTGCTCTGGTAGATCTAAGCCCCTTTTGATTTTCGAAATCCCTCGGCACGTTTACTTTCCCATTTTCTTTCCTATGTTGCGTTTTGAAGTTACCATTTTATTCATAAGTCTACGCGCTGTATACGTTGACCTTGCTGTTTTACATTGATTTTCTCTGTCGAAATTCAAACC
>CACRXP010000775.1:253702-295570 GCA_902702965.1 Spirometra erinaceieuropaei
GATGGACGTAGCTGCGTTGGTCAACCCAGCGCTGGCGTCAGCACATTCATTGAAAGAACTAACCTAACTCGCTCGGTAATGTTGACTCTAAACTTTCAGGTGACCCAACAATGTAGTCTGATTATAGCAGACGACAAGGTCCGCAGTTGTCTCGGGGGGTGAACAAACCAATGATCTATGGACGCGCTTGGTTAAAACGCAGCAGGCTCGCGTCACATCTACTTCGACATCTTTCCTCCCATCCGCGGCGTTTCGATGGCGAAGCACAGTCAGGACCGCTGAAATTGGGCATAAGCAGAGGGCCGGAAAAAGCCAAAAAGCCCGACTACGTGGGCCGCATCGCACACACCTCATGTAATTTGCGGAGCCCCGTTACTGGAAGTGTTTTGAATGTTACACAAGGAGAGTTCCATTGCAGCGGGACCGATTTATCCCCGACAGTCGATGTGAGCTTGATAGCTGAATAATGTCGTGTATGCGCATATGATTAGGTAGGCCAGTGCGGTGGCCGAACCTGCGGGCGTAGGTGTTAGTTAAGGGTGTTGGCCGGGGACTCATGGGCCGTAGGTGGCCAGTCAAACTAATTCGTGCTTTGCATATGTTGCCGCAAGCTGGAACTACTAGTTCGACCATCGGAGGCCATTACGTCCACGGAGTGTACCCAGCAGCGCAGGCCTGCGTAGGTCAGCGGTATTGTGTACATCAGGTGCGGCTACATGACCACATCTTACCGACTGTCCGAGCCTACAGGACACAGGGGCTGACTGCTAACCACCACAGTGCTACCGTCCGACGGGTAGATGGGGAAGAAGGAAGACGGGTTCTGGGAGAAACTACCCCCCTCTCAAAGCTTGCGGACACACGGTTTTTCAACTCCTCAATGGACAACCTATTTATTTGGGGCCCTGGGCGTTCTGAAACATTCTGGCCCATGTCAGGCGTGTCAGCCGAGGATTGGCTGTTGCATGCGCGAGAGTCCATCCCCCGGGAAAATCTCGAATCCTCGACCGGCCATTGATTGGGTCGCACGTGTGAGCAAGGGTAGCACACGCGCTCGACGCTGCAGCACGCGCCGGCCGGCTGTCTAGTTTCACGCGTGTATCTTGCTATTGGCTTGGTCTGCTGTTTCATCTGCGATTAAGCCATCATTTCGCCTTCGGCCGTGACTCCAGACCGCTCGTGATTTCCGCAACACACAGTTGCCAAACGACAGTTCGAACATCGATTCCGACAATGTACACCGTATACCACACAGATAGATGCGACAGACACGGTGACTTGAACCTGAGTTAGTTGGCGGTGATAGGGGTCTTGCGCCGCATCTACCGCACTCTTTCTTCCCCACCTGGGCGCGGTGTGAAGACAGGGTCAAGAAGACCGGAGGCGGGTGGAGGGCACACGAGGCTGGTATGGCTGGATCCGCACCTAGTCACGCCCACACATCTCCTGGTCAACAACCTACAATTGACCAGGATTTTTCACTAACAACAACCAAAACACTCCAACAGGGGTCAGAAGGACAGGGATGACTGGGTAGCCATGCCCACCATCTCAATACCTAGCTGGAGCGCAAGCGTATATACCGGCAGGGAACCAGATGTCAGGGAACTGCCAGCGCATACCAGGCTACGAGGGCCATGGTTTGCTGATTACTGGCATAACACACGCTTTCATACCTCTTAACCTAGAAGGGCGACAGTTGTCAAACCCGGACGCATTTGCGCACTTAAGCGAACGCTCCGGTCCAGCTCTGATGTCACTGACTCCACGGGAAGTGAGGACATGTCAATGAATGATTTCGGAGTTTCACCAGTCCTTCATCAGTACAGCCATCCGACTTCACTAGTAAAGGGAATGGTTAGAGGCGTGGACTTCTGACAAACAGGTCGCGAGTTCGAGCCTCGGCCGTTCCACACTTCGAGGTTGGGCATGACCGACCGACGACGGCTAATAAGCCAGAAATGGCCATTCCAGTCTCCCTTGTCTTTGCCGCTAATGTCATTCTGCCTATATCATGCACCGCTGTGCGGCTGCTGGTTTGGCTCGAGAGAGAGACAACCCGTAAGGCACAACGGAACGAGTGAGTTCCGTAAGAACGATCGGTGAGCGCTCCCTACCATTGTATATTCCCGATCGAAAGCGACAGGGCAACGGGCTCGTGGCCCAGTAGCTGGAGGCGTGGACTTCTAAACCAACAGGTCGCGAGTTCGAGCCTCGGATGTTCCACACTTCGGGGTCGAGTATGACTGACTGACGACGGCTAATAAGCCAGAAATGACCATTCCAGTCTTCCTTTTCTTTGTCGATAACAACATACTGTCAATAAAGGGGAGTTTCAGACCTACCACTGCTAAGAAGGGCGGAAATAATGTAGCTGTCCATGTCTGCGTCATCACTGTCAAAAATAGAGACCAGATGACCATAGTCCTCCGTCAACCGTCGCAGAATCATTACCTCCCCCTGAAATTCCTCCACGTTGAGTGGTGCTGGCTTGGGTGGCGGCTGATGAGTGGGCAGTTTGAGGGAGACTCGAGAGGAGCGCCTGGAGGCGTGTGGACTGTTAAGACGTGAGGCGGAATGCGGAGTTGCCGGTTCCACAGTAACAGACTTCGTCTGTCGCATGTAGAAAGCCCCCTGCGCCTCCTCATCCACCTCTCTCAAAATGCTGGCAATCCTTGAGGGCAGAAGTAGAGATAACAACCAATCAGTTGAACGGACGCTGAACAGACTCAAAACAGGTAGTTGAGGTAAAGTCAGAAGCCACAGTTAATAGCAACCTGTGTGCTCGTCTGTTTCCCTCAAATGGATTAAAAATGCTCACTAGTGTATTAAAATTCTGTTACAGAATTTTTGACCTCGTCAACCAGTCCTATCAAAGAAAATTAGTTTCCGCAGTAGCGATCATCATCAGCGACATCTCGGCGCCCACGAAAGCCGAGTGCTTTTGGTGGGGGAAACAAACGAATTGGTTCATATTCAAGATGATCCTGCAGGAATCCGCGTACTTGTGAGAGCTAAAACACATAGTTACATAGCTCTTCGTTTAAAAATTTCTAGCTAGGGGGCGCCTTGAAGAGACTGTTTCAGCTTGGGGCAGACAACGAAATCGAGTTCTTCGATGTTCTTCTGCACGGACAAGAGCATGGATCTATCCTGCGTGGGGTAGTCCGAAAAAAAACCTGGACGGGACAATACGTTAATTTTCACAGTTTTGTTCCCCTAAATATTAAACACAATTTAGTCCAGGGATTGGCAGCTACAGTGAGAAGTATCTGCTCTTCTGAGCCTGTTGAGGCAGAACTCCAGCAGCTGCGAGATATACTCCACGAAAACGGATACCCAGAAAGATTTATCCTCCGAAATATAGGGGGGGGCACAGCAAGGCCCACCATGGTAACTGCAGAAAAGAAAGACTTATTTATAAGAATATCTTTTCAAGTTGACATAGCACGTGCCCTAGTAAGAGGACATATGAAGACAGCAATCATTAGCGATTTCCCCGCGGAGGATTTACGTGTATGTTTCACGAACTCTCCTCTCCTACGCTTGGGAGGTAAAGACCGTCTACCTTTGCAGGCCACATCGATGTGTATTTCAGTTCAAGCGACTTCGTTCACCTCCAGGTTTATTGAGTTGATTTATACCACATAATATTTATAGGTTCCAAACCCAGAGGTACGATGACTACTGCCCCCTGAGCTAGCGTATAACAATATGAAACTTGTTTCCCGAAGACTGTGCAAACCTTGTACACTAACCATAAATCAAGTGTCATACATTCAAGATTCCTATTTAAGACAGTACTACTACGTAAGTATGAGTAAGAGTTAATATTTGAAAGAAGCTGACCGGCTTGTGCGGACTGCAGGATGACACATCAAAATAAAATTTCACTTTGAGGATTGAAAATAATGCTGTTGAAGTGGGTTGCAAGAATCACAGCTCGCTCGCCCATTTGTGCAATAACAGAAAACTGGCACCACTTTCAATCTCAAGCAGGCGCATAAACAGTTATCTGGACGCAACAGGAAGTCTATTTCCGTCTTTAGATCCTGAAATCTATACATATATTATTACCGTCAGTTCAAATAAACGAATTTAAAAGCACACGCTGTTTCTTAAGGTTATCAAAAAGCACCGCTTTGCATGTTGAATGTGTTAGTAAGCGCAACATATTTGACACTTTACCCTGAGATTTGCAGTGTCGAGCTACTATTAGCGTATCATCGTCTGCCTAAAGTAAACAACAGTAAGAATGCGAATCGGCCAGGTAGACGTGCTTGTAGCTGGCTCATTACAGCAACGAGATAAGTGCCGTATCATTAGCAGTTGGATAGTTATCTACCGAAGAACGAATCTTGTCATGTGTCCGAACCGCAGGTCTACTTGGGCCGTTATGGGAGGTCATCGTCACAAACAGGAAGAGCGTAATAGGTAACCGCATATGAGGCATCCCACTTAATAACCAGCTGGTGGCGAAGGTCGACAAGTGGCTGCGCACAGCAATGTGCGCAGGCGAGAGATCGATATGTCGGCAGGTACAATTATTTTCCAGGTTCCGGGGTTTAATTTGACCCGAAACCCTCCTTACGCCCTGCTTGAAGAATTGTCTTGTCGCTGCGGAAGTGGTGAAAGAACCCATTTGACGAAGCTTAGCAGTGACCTCAGACGGCTGGTCGCAGAGTTTATTTATTTGGACATGTGTGTGGCCTTATCCGTCGTTTGGCCTCACTCACATGACAGTTCGATGTCCACAGTGTGCTACAGAGCAAGGTGAGAGCAGGCACGGTGACTTGCACGTGAATTAATTCGTAATGAGAGTAGGCTTGTCCAGTATCTCCTAGTCTCCCCATTTGGGTCCGGCGTAAAGACAAAGGCAAGAAGACCGGAGGCGGGAGAGGGCACAATTGGCTGGCACGGCCGAACCCACACCTAGGCGTACCACCACACCCTCTAGTCCAAAGAAAACACTTGACCAGGTTTTTAAGCAACAACAACAGCACTACAACGGGTCAGAAAGACGAAGATGATGGGGCAACCATGCGAACGACCTATATATCCAGCGGGAGCGCAAACACATCTACCGGTAGGGAAACCAGGTGTCAGAGAACTGCCAGCGCAAACCAGGCTGCGATAGCCACGGTTCGCTGATCATGACAAAGCAAATTTTCCCATACCTTAAAGCCCTTCACTCACGTAGTTACCGTATTTCAAACTTCGTTGAGGTCATTTGAACTCAAACAACTCGCAACAACTATGCACACGGGAATCAACAAATTTAAAGACCAGTTAACCCAGTAAGCGGTCTTGATGAAATCTATCGTACCCAACAATTCATCTACCAGGTAAAGCATTCATAAGCCACTGAAGGCTAACAAAAGCTTGAGAGTGACTGAAAAAATACCCACAAGGAAGTAAATAATTATGGATTGAGGCAAGAAAAGAGCAAGGAGTAAACAACACCCACTTGTAATTGAACTCCTCATCCGTCATTTCTTCCCCCAAATTTGCCACAAAATTGTGCAAGTCGGTTGTATTGGCTACTGCGTTCGCGGCTCCGCCACTGCCCTGAATTAAAAATGTCATAAAATGAAGACCCTTTAGACACAGTGACATAGTTTCTAAAAACTCTAACCCATGAACTAGACCAGAAGACGAATAAGTTGGGTAGACCTGAAAGGATTGGAAATGCGGTTGTTTCGGTGAGGACCAGGTGCTAGCCTAAGTGCAAAGGACTTTGTTTCCCTGGGGGAGAACAACGAATTATGAGAGAATAAAACTCATCTTTGTGGTACAGAAAGAAGTTCAAATACGAATCAAGGCGAAATTTCGTGTTCCAGGTGGATGCATAAGGGAAGAAGAGGAGTCGAGCAATCGAACACTTTGTTTATTGTCCTGAGCTTTCAGACTCGTACAGGGGTTCATCGTCGGAGGTAGTAGCACGTGAGACTCGTTATTTCCGCGACCAGTTTGTGCAGAATGGCTACAGGAGGGCATTCATAAGTCGCTGCCTACGCGGTCGCCATTAGAGGACTCAAACATCAACACCACCGACGATATGGCATTCTCTGCCATACATCAAGGGCGTTTCAGAAGCGACCGAGCGCATTGCTGCGGAGCTACGTGTTGGAGTTGCAAACCGCCCCAAAGCCACTATGCGCAATAGGGTCATGAAAATCAAAGACCGGTTAAAACCTGAAGAGCAATCTGGGGTAGTGTATCGCATTCCGTGTCAAAATTGTCCTTGTAACTACACAGGACAGACTGGACGCATGCTCGGATCGCGCATACACAAATATGGACTGGGTGTGCGGCGAGACGACGCACTATCACAAGTGGCTGCCCAGACCTACGAAATGGGTCACGAGTTTAACTTCGCAGCCACCAAAATAGTTGCCTACGCCGGAAACAAAATAGGCCAAGAATTGGCTGAAGCCTGGGCCTCGGATGAGAACTCAGCAAATCGATTTGGCGCCGGTGTACAGAGCCCTGCGTAGTCACCTCCAGTCTTGCGCCGTCGGTCGATGATTGGCCTACATGCTTTATAACGGTCGTTTGTTCTGTTGTTGCCACAACCTCTGACGATGGACTCCTGTACGAGTCTGAAAGCTCAGGACAATAAACGAAGTGTTCCGGTGCTCGACTCTTCTTCTTCACTTAAGTTCGAGTACCTCACACAAGACATTGTAGAGTGGCTCAGCTTTGTTTTGGAAGAACTCATACATACAACGCCTGAAGAGGGGGGTGGAGTAAGTCAGGTGGATGAAGTCAGCCAGAAAAGATATTCACTGTCTCCACCAATCTTCCCGATTAGCGCCTAGAATTCCCATAAGCTCCCCAGACGACCTTGCCGAATGCGGGGCTTCCAACACCGGACCTCGGAATGCATCGAATTTCATATCCGATTTATCTCTAGTTTATAGTGAGAGTGGACTTGCGCAACATCTGCTGCACTCTCTCTCTTTTCACCATTCCACATCTGGGCTCGGTGTCAAGACATAGTCAAGAAGACCGGAGGTGGGAGGGGGCGCAGTTGGCTGGCACGGCCGGACCCACACCTAGGCGCACCACCACACTCCCTGGTCCACAGCAAACACTTGACCGGGTTTTTAACCAACAACAGCACTAGAATAGATCAGAAAGACGAAGATGACGGAACGGCCATGCTCATGACCTGTATACCCAGCGGGAGCGCAAACACATCTATCAGCAGGGTAACCCAGGTGTCAGAAACTGCCAGCGCATACCAGGCTGCAATGGCCACGGTTTGCTGGTCATGCCATAGCGAATGCTTTTATCCACCGGACCTTGGAAGGCATCGCATTTCATATCCGATTTATCCCTGGCGTCTGACTATAAACGAGTCCATAACGGACGGTCAGGCTAAATGACGCATCCACAAGTTTGACAGCGGCGCCGCATTAAGACAAAGTAGTGCTTCTATTTCGTATTAGCTGCAGGACAAGGCCGGTGGATATTATAGTCTGAATTATCGTTTAAATCCGACCGGAGTTTCAAACCCCCCCCTTAATTTTCACATCCCTCTCTAAGATCGAGATTATCACTCCAGCCCACAAGGGAAGTAGCAGTTCTAGTCCACCAGGAAAAAATGCCATTTTTGAACTTTGTGGAAAATCTTGTGAGGAGACTGGGTTCTCTGGTGTTAATTTTTGACTGTTTCGTCATTTCGAAGTTCGATATGATATAAAACAAGAAGAAGACCCCCCAGAAATACAGAGTGGTCTTGCGCTAGGTTCCAGGAATATTACGATTGGAACCGCGGGTGAGTTGGGGCTAAGATTAGCGTGAACTCTAAGCCTAGAGTTGGGACGTGGGAATAGTTACCCTTTTCGGAGTTTAGCCTAAAGCCGCCTGTATTACGGGTGATTCCTATTGCCGTATCTTGCCATCAACATTTGTGGGGGATATTATGGCTGATTAGCATTAGTGCAAGATCTGTAATCTTTATTCAGCATTCTACGACGTCAACAGTACTCAGTTTCCCAAGGCGCGTCTCCAGACACACGCTGACCCTACAGTCCGACCGATTGTCATAGGGACACACACACCCCATCGCGTTCCTACGACCACAGCCGTCCTTGCCTGATGAATTCCGACAGACCCATAAATCTGCTCCTTCAAAACCATAAAAACAGCCGACTGGCTTTTTCTTGGGCGTGACTTAATGCCGCCAGCATACGCCCTGACCTCGCCAATGGCCACTGCTGCTGCTTGAGACAACAGCTCAGGATTCTGTACAGAATGGCTGTCTCTTTATGGTATCTTCTGATTTTTTCCCGTCAAGCGGAACTGGTCTTGCTGATAGTGGTGTTTGAGGCACACCCAATAAACCGCAAAGAATACGACCCGTTTCCAAGTCGGGAGGAAGTGGCCGACTTTATAAGTACAGTCTACACGACTGCATCTACTAACGTATACCTCTGTCCAATCAACGGTTCGAGAAGTACCCACAGTCAGTGACTGGTCTTATGAAGCGTTAACCTAAATGTTGAAATGCGTTTTCGACTAGGAACGAGTACTTAAGTTGAGCTGTAATATTGATCATATTTATGTCAAGTCAGGATGCAGGTTTTTGAGGGAGCTACTTTCAGCTTACATACAGAAGCCATGTTCGATATAAGGCGACAACCTAAGTAGTGTGCACCATTTCCCGGATTTCGAATGCCCCTATGGATTCAAATGCACTTTGTATAAAAGTAAACAAAAACATCCATCAGTTTGCTCATTTAGTATAAAATCACGTCTTCTTCTGGCTTTATACTCGAATAATTGTAGTCTTTAAATTTTTAAAAATGTTCGAAACCATGAGGTTTTTAGGACTATGAAATTCCCATTTAAATAGCATCGTATCTGCCCGTTCAGTAATGTGCCCTATGAAGTACGCAACGTAGCTCATGTCTGTTACAAAAAGTTATGAGCCGAAATTAGCATATTCTTAGTGTTATAGAGGGATATACGGTTTTCCTTACATAAAAAGTATACAGCTTGTGGACTGTAAATCCTAGACATTAATACAACGACAGTTCAGATGCAAAATTATTCAGGAATCGAAAAAATTTTAAAATTTAAATATAACCTATGTTCAGGCATATAACTTGAGAAAAATATGATCGGCTACTAAATGAGTGCAAGAAGGGACATTTTTGGCATATTCTCCATAAAGTATATTTGAATTTATATGGTTATTCAAAATCGTGAGAAAATTTCGTGCTAATTAATTACTCGTTTTTAACCGAACGTGAATTTTGAGGCCGGTCGAAAGGGAGCTAATTCAAAAGTATGTATCCTGAAGTGAATGAAATATCGTGGGATTTTGCTGCAAGATGATCACTATCACGGCTCCATCGAAACGATCCTTTCTAATCGAAAAACACTTCAGAATTTCGGCTAACACTAGATGAGACTGTTCACTGACTGTAAATCGTGATCTTTTTAGATTAAATATAATTTTACATTCTTGAAAATTATTTTGAACGCTGAGTCGATTTCCTGCAAATTGACTGAGGCAGACTACCCTTACTGCCAGTTCTGTCTAAAAGCAAAATTAAACGTGTATAGGTCGCTGAAACAGAGGAAAGTCGGAAGGTGTTGGGGAAGGCCGCGGCCGTCAAGGCCTTTTCGTCCGAGCCGAGTCCAAACAGTCGCGGATCCACTTCTGCCTCACATTAAACTCTTTCGTTCCGTACAAGCTGTAAATTCTCCCGTAGGTGCCCGTGGTATAACACTCTCATTGTAGCAAATGTATGGTGCATGGACGATAATTTTAATCGAAAATGTTTTACATGACTGTGGAAAGGTATCTCCACCTAAAAACCAACACGCCACTACGCGTTGGTTAACTGGGACGGCAAGGCCAAAGTACAGTGTTGACCGAATTTATGGAATGCGTTTTCGATTAGGAAGGCTTACTTAAGTGGGGTTGTGATATTTATTATTATGCGACAAACTCCTATGATATTTCGAGCTTGCCAGGATGTTTGCTTTTGAATGTAATTCTTTTTTACCTTCTACAGAAACCGCACTCAGTAAAAAATGATTACTTAATTAGCATGAAACTTTCACATTGATTTTCGATCTTGTTATAAATTAAGATATATTTTACAGAAAACATGCACGAAAATATGCTTTCTTTTCCTCGTTTGGCAGACAAAGTTTCTTGATTCAGGAACAATTATAAACTCGATAAGCCTTTGCACTAGCGCTTAGCGACTTCAGTCCACAAGGTGCATCCTTTTCGCGTAAGAAAAATCGCACATTTCACTCTGTCTTTAAAAATATACCATATGGAGATCATAAAATTTCGCAATGAATGCGGACTATGTTGTACATTTCGTGAGGAGCATTTTTAAGCGGACAGGCACGATGCTGTGTGAATGGACATCGTAGGTCTTAAAAGACCTCACACTAAGAAACTTTTGTAAGACCTAAATAAACCCTTTCTTCTGGCATGAGACGAAAAGGCAACGTGATTTTCTATCAAACTAATAAAGAAGAATATTTTCGTGCATGCTTTCTATAAAATATATTTGGATTTATAACTTTATCGAAAATCAATGAGAAAATTTCATGCTAATTAAGTAATAGTTTTTTTACCGAGTGCGGTTTCTGTAGCAGGTCGAAAAGAAGTGCATTCAAAAGCCAACATCCTGGCAAGTCCGAAATATTATAGGATTAAGTCGCGTGATAACGAATATAGGAACTCCGCCTCCCTAATCAAAACACATATCATAAATTCGGTCAATATTTAATCAGATCGGTCTCTCACTGTATATGACGGGGTCTTACGAGAATACTGCAATAGCGGGTTATACGTGTAGGGCCTCAGAACGAGGAGTTAAAAAAGCGTGAAAGAGAAAAGTCAGATGTGGTTATGTAGCACCACCTGAAGTAAACAAACCCTAGCCACCTGTAATACGGGACTGATGATAATAAGGGTTTTTACACGTGCAGCCGGGGACCGCAAAAGCGACGAGATCAAGCAGTTGTATGCAAAAGAAAAGCTATTGGGAATGCGCAGCTGTACTTTGAGTGGTTGAGAAATAGTTCCCTGACCCCTAATCCGAACGCTAAACCCCTAACCCTAACCACAACCCCTAACCCCTAACTCTAACTGCTAGTTCTAACTCCTAACTCCAACCCCAACAGAGTTGCATCCATCAGGTGGGGCTACATAGCCACATCTTACCAAGAGAAAATGAGAATAAATTCAAAAACTGTAAAGGAACTTTTTCGACGGTAAAATAATACGCGGAAGTCAACTGCTCAAACCCCGGCAGGATGACATTTTTTGAACTAAACTTCCCGTGAACGTGGTGCTGCAAAAATGTCTACATAGACCCATTGTTCTGCACTCCAACACGCAATTCCTTAGTAGGCATAAGTTGATTTTCCTAAACTTTTCCAATTTCTGAATAATTTTGAACTCGACCTGCCGTTCTACTCGCATCCAGGGTTTCCAAACTACAAACCATCTATTTCCGCATACGGAAAACCATACATTTCTCTACGTTATTAAGAGGAGATTATATGGAGTTCATAAAATTTAGCAGTGGGTTTGAGCCATCTTGTTAACTTTGCAAGTCACATTGGTAAATGCAGACATGACAGTTCATGAACAGTCATTTCAAGATATTTAAAGTTTCACAATAAGAAACTTTTTTGAGACCGAATGACGTACTTCCTTCGAGTATAAAATTGAAAGAAGACGTAAGTTCCTACCAGATGAGCAAAAAATAAGTAATTTTATGCATGTTTTCTATGAAATATAATTGAACTTTAAGGGTATTGAAAATCAGTGAGAAAAACTGCATGCTACGTAAGTAGTCATTTTTACAGCGTCTGGTTTTCGCATGCAGCTGGAAATGAGTTCGTTCAAAAGCCAGCATTCTGAGATTACTGAATTATTATAGAATTACTTTGCAGGAAGATTAGTTTTACAACTCTACTTAATTGATTTTTTCTAAACGAAAACGTATTTCTGAATTTCGGTCGACATTTCATGAGCTAGTCCATCTACTGTACCTCTCTACCTCTGCGTTTGACAGCACAATCAACCCTCTTTAGCATATCACTGGCATAGCAGCAAGAATTATTTTGTGTAGAAAAAGTTGTTTACATGGTGAGTAAATCACTTGCGGAACTTAATTACCTTTTTCTCACTCCGGTCGCATGCTTTATCCTTGCTACTGAGACTTGGGGACACCATCACGACATCAACTCAGTACATTCTTATCTAAAATAAAGCCGACGCGTTTGAATTTATCACTGCGAGCTAAAAGCTCTGACTTGGAAGACTGACACCTCACGGGGGTTTCTCGGTCTTCCTGGTCAATGCTGTTTGTGCAAATGAGATAACTGGTCCGAGGACTGAGAGTCAGGCTCAATGGCCCCTTTATGGCTCTCCCACTCAGACGGGATACGAGCCGACTACTTCTTGATTCTGTGGCTACCTGGTTAATTGTGTTGGGACTAGATCATGTGCGACCTGCGCAGACGGACTGGTTAGTTTTGTCAGTCGCTGCGCGCGAGGCCGCCTCCAATAGTCCCGACTCTGTCCTTCCACCGAGCCCAGGCGGGTGTGGGAGGCGCTGCGCAAGTCTGCCACAACCATACACTGATTCACCTTCAAGTCATCGTCCAGCCGCCACCCGAACTGACAACCGGGATTCGCGCCTCACAGTAGATGGAGTTTTAGTGCACGCAAGTCTTTTTTCTACTTACAAGCTTATCGTGAGTCTTCACAGATTCCCGGGGTCTCACCTACCCTAACAACCACGATGGGACAGTTGTTGGCGTGTACAGAGGCATACACCTGATGCAGCGTCCACTTGTCGCCGCCGGCCACAATGCCGCAGATGGGTATGTGCGCCTGCGGAAGAGGCGTAAAGTAGTCCTGCGACGATCTACCCTTGGCAGCTGTCGCCTCTTTTGACAACGAATGGAGTGATCCTGCGGACTGTCGAGGAGTTGACGTTGTGCCCTGTGACACGCTGAAGGAGCGCTCGACCCGAGACATCAACACGGGATCCGTCTCAAGGGCCGGTGAGTTTGGAAGGAGAAGTTCTGCTGTCCCGGTGGGGGCGCGGGGGCTTGACGGCGTCTGATGGTCGGAGGACGTGCTATGGTTATGCGTCGGGGAGGGCGGCACAACGGAGGCCCTGAATCTAGGGAAGGGTCTGGGAACCGTGTCAGCCTCTGTTGCTGCCGATGCAGTGGCGTCGGGTGTGGTCCCCGTCCTGGTGTGTGTATCCGTGACCTCAGCAGCTGGGTCGCTGAGATCCCGAGGCTTCGTTGTCTCCTTCTCCTCAATCTGTGTAAGCAAGTGGGCAGGCGATTGTCATCAGACATACAAGAATATTATTTAAATTGTCTCAATCATCTATGACCATTTTTAATTTTTTTGCCTAAAGTTGTCGTCTTATGGTGTTATTGTAACAAGATCTCAATGGATTAGCTGGAAATTTAGGAAATCGAGGAGGAATTAAAGTATGCTCATTACTACGGCCAAGGAAATATCCAATAGTACTTACATTAAAAAGACAGATTTCAGATGATGATAAAGTTTAACTACGTCAGATTCTGTGTTTATATACAGTAAACTTTACAGGGCGAGTTGTAAGTTGTTTAGGGGTTAGGACATTCATCAGGTTAAATCTAACAGGACTCATTGGGATGCAATTTTAAGAAACCCAAGGACAAATTATCGAGATTTTTTGGCTACTTCGTTCGGCAACGATCGAATATCCAGCCCCTATTTCTTATTACGACAACACGCTTACTTATTGCATTTAAGTAGGCATTTAAGTAGGCATGGGCCAGGGTTAAGGCCAGGTTAAAGGTAGGGGTTAGAAGGGAAGTCAGGATTAATTTTGCTCGTCGCATATCATCTTGCTCAATTTGGTCTTCTTGGGCTATCGTTTTTCTCCCGTTTACGCGCAGCCTGTTCCGGCAGCTCATTGGGTAGATGAAATAAACATGTAACAGGAATGCGAGTTTTCTCGATGTCTTTTACAGATTCCATTGATTACCGCGTCTATCTGCCCTACTGATAAAACTTACATGAACATCCCTCCCGTATTACAGGAGCCCCTGTATTCTATTTTCTCAGTGAAGTTGAATATTCGGTTCTCATCATTTGTTAATTTAAGTAGTTGCTTTTGCTAACTGGCAGTCTGCTTCCACTTCATCCTTCCGGTAATCTCGCGTGTGAGGATTAGGTTCAGACGGCAAAAGCACAACATAACCACCATACTACAGGCACGGCACACGTCGTTCACTTTGTGAACGGTCATTCAAACTCTCATGCGTTCATGAGAGCTGCCCAGTCACTTATTATGGCAGTAATTGGAATGACAAAAATATCGATGACAGGACTATTACTGTCGCCCTTCCTATAGAAAACAGTATGCTATTGTCTGACTTTGCCAATATAAACAAAAAGGAGTCTATAAGAGATGATTCCTAGAGAGCAGTCTTGAAGAAGGAGAGAAGATCGCTGGGACAGGAGCTTTATTAACCTGACGCTTCGGAGTCGGAGTTGCGCACAGACCGGAGGCAACCATCAGGCGTCAGTTAGTGAAACTAAAAGGCCCACTGCCACGACAAGAAACGTCTTGAGTCGTTTATCGGATCTGGTGCAGTTGCGGACAAATCAACTACGTCGGAGAAACCGGAAGACAGCTCCGAACGCGAATGGCCGAACACGCCGCAACAATGCAGGGAAATTACGCTAGCTCTCAAGTTGCGGCTCATTCGACGAGATTCGGTTACACATTTAAATTCCACGAGGTCGAAATTCACGCAAGAGGTGACAATCGCGTGAGTCGGGAGCTGCTTAAACCATGGTTCACGGGACTCCAGTCTATCAATAAGTGCAACGACATCTACACTCCATATTCAGTACTGAGACTTCGGCTAGGCGGAATAATTGGCCACTCGGGGAGTGCACAGGTGAGCTCTGTTCCCAACATCAGGGTCGGTGGGTCCGATGGTCGAGCAATCAGCACACCAGCAGCCAACGCACGTGATGAAATTGCAGCAATTAACGACGCAAATGTCGGCCTTCAAACAGTCATCACACCACGTGCAACGATCTCTGATGAGGGGGGGGGGAGCCGTGAACATTCATAGGTATGCGGTAGCATGACGACTGCATCCTATAAATATTGCAGCCCCTTGTGCATGAGCCACCCGTATCTGCTTTGTCTCTAATGATGGGTTCGAACAGGAATCCTAAACGTCAGGCTAATAAAGCTCTTGTCCCAGCGATCGTGTCTCATTCTTCAAAAAAGGCGTCCGTTGAATATTTGGTGTGATATGGGAAGACCGCTTCGCCTCAGGCAGCTGTGTAAGGCTTCAGCGGGGTAGACTTAGACGACATGATCTACAAAGTATTCTGTGCGCGACACACAGGTCACATGATCAGTTTTTATCGTAGATGATACTGGTCTTCATCCAGACGCGCTCACAGGCACCTGTGTAGGGGAGGGGGGGGGGGGCGATTCGCCTTACATTAATTCGTAACTATGAATTCCCAGGGACTGTACTGGCCCTACTCCGGTCCCTTGCTGCAATGCTCTGCCTCTCACGAGTACTTGCATGTGTGCACCACCAGTAGCATTCTGACTCTCGACCAATCACAGCTGTCCGAAGCAGCCAATTATCTTCAAGGCCGACTGGATATTGCTCTCGCTTAAGGCGCTGCGACGCCTTCCCTACTCATTCGAAACACCGCTCTATGACACCGGACGTGTTCTCTCATCCGACGGTCAACTTATTCCAACCGGTCATCTACTCTTTCTGTACAGAATACAGCATCCTCTCAACAGGTGCTCAACACCTCATTCTATTCTGGACCGAACCTGAAGGTCGTAGTGGCTACGCTCTGTCTGCCGTGACAGGCCGACCCGTTATTAATAACAGCTACCAGCAAAACCGCGTCTCGTCACTTATCCGTTGTAGACTGGCACGCCGGTGAAGGCTGACGTACCTCCAAACGACCCAGTTCTGCCGCTTCCGCCAGCCCGCGTTGTGCTGAGGCATACTCACAAATGTTTCATCTACTCGTAATTCAATGTCAGGGTTACTAAAACGATGGAGCGGAAATTCCCATAGCACAGTCCTCCCCTTCCCCCCCCCCCTCGGCTGGTCTCGATAGGAAACTGGAAAGTGAGTAATGTGTGACTATGCGGTCAGTTCTCAGGGATTTCGTGCTTGTGCACATCCGTCCGCTGGGACCCACCCAGCCTGTATGCCCACTTGCCGTCAACATTTACGCCTACAAGCTTCCCCTGCGAATGGTTTTCTCATTGAGTAGCACTCAATCGCTTCTGCTTGCTACTCGACTACATCGAACTGTCGCACTTTGGGACGGTAGTAATTTAGTGGATTAACCTACAACAGGAGAGTAAACGAGCAAATATCGTTAGTGGTAGGTACACGATTACGGCCAGAATTTGGTTTAGCTAACTGCTGTCATTAGAGTCATAGCTAGAATTAATACTTGGAGTTAGCGCGGGACTGTTTTGGGTTTAGGGGTCTCAATTAGGGTAAGACCTGAAGCCCAGGGTTAACTTCACGGCTAAGATCGAGGCTGCGCCTTAGGACAAGGTTAAGGGTTAAACTGTGGGTTAGGGTTAGAAGTTACGACTGCACCTGGATTTAGGATTGACGTTCGGAAATTCGGAGGGATCTGAGGGTTAAGATTAAGTCTACAGTCCGGTTTGACAATGAGGTTTCGTGTTTAAATGAATTTTTAGATACGACGCTCCATAAAATACAATGCTTAAGAACACTACTGTGGTAGCTGACTTCAAGGGATATCTTATTTTGAAGGCTTTGATAAAAACTTTTTATAGATCCTATCTTTTTGTCCAGCCAATCGACAACACTGAAAACCGTAACATACTCACTGACGTTTTCAGAGGACTCCACCGTCACCAAAAGTCATGCGATAATTTTACAAAAGAAAAGTCCTCTTGGTACAAACAAAACGGTATGATTGTAATTGCGTGTACTAATTTTGTTTCAACTGACCGTCCTGTCAACGTGTGACCTTATGGAAACTTTTGTTACTGTGACGTCTTCATTAAAAAAATCAAGCTAACCCTCTTTTGCTTAATCATCAGAGTCATGAAAAATGCAGGAGTAAAAAAATTACGTTGATTCCTCGCAACATGACTTTAAAAAATATGGTCAGACATTACACATTTGACAGAACGGAATTACCAACAAAGACGAGGAAGACTGGAGTGGCAATTTCCGGCCTATAAGCCTTCGTCAGGCAGTCATACCCAATCCCGAGTTGTGGAACACCTGGGGCTCGATCCCGCGACCTCTTGATTAGAAGCCCAACGCCTCTAACCACTGAGCCACGGGCTCGTTGTCCCGTCGGTTGTGATCGGGAATGAACAGTGGTAGAGGGACGCTTACCGGTCGTGTTATGGAACTCACTCGTCCCGTTGTGCATTACGGGCTCTCTCTCGAACCCCACCAGCATCCGCACAGCGGCGCATGATATAGGCAGAATGTCTTGTCTCTGTCGGTTACGCCATTCTAGAAACCTCTTTAACGTATTTGCAGACTGCAGATTTTAAAAAGAGCAAAAGCGACGGAACATGCAGAATTTAATGATAGGGGGCGCTCAGCGATCGTTCTTACGGAACTCATTCATTCCTTTGTGCCTTACGGGCTCTCTCCAAGCCCAACCAGCAGCAGCACAGCGGGCAACGGGCTCGTGGCCCAGCGGTTAGTGGCGTGGACTTCTAACTAACAGGTCGCGAGTTCGAGGCTCGGGTGTTCCACACTTCGGGCTTGGGTATGGCTGGCTGACGACGGCTAATAAGCCAGAAATGGCCATTCCAGTCTCCCTTGTCTTTGTCGGCAATAGAATTCTGCCTATATATCATGTGCCCCTGTGCGGCTGCTGGTTGGACTCGAGCGCGAGAGAGAGAAAGCCCAAAGACACAACGGAACGAGTGAGTTCCGTGGAAAAACGATCGGTGAGCGCCCCTCTACCATTACGCAGGATTCGGAGAACACTAAAACTTGGAGGATATTCACCGAAAATGGAGGTAAGAGCAGTTTTTTTCAAACGCTACTACTTGTATGCCATTTAGCTTAATCCGTCAGTTGCCTGGAAAAGCCCCGAGTACTTCCGAAATTCGAGTTTATTCACGTGACACAACTTATCGCGTTTCGGCATTTGCGCTTTTCTTGAGACAATTGTTATTTCTAATAAACGAAATAATGCTTGAAGTACTTATTTTGTGTTTTTATCTAACTGGAGAACGTCCATCATTAGTTTGGTGTTTGGTGGCTGCGCTTGGGCTGGTTCTAGACTGACTAAGTACTTTTCATCATATTAGGCATACTGTATGACGTAGGTCACCTACTGTAGAAGAATTTGCCCGGATGGCATATTTTTAGTGAACATAGAACAGCTGTTTCATATACCCGCGTCTCTGGCGTGGGCTGCCTTAGCTTAAATTTCCATGCAGTTTCTCACTAGCACTTATGTCCACTAACGATGGCGATAATGCTACAGGGTGCTCTTGACTCTCTGTTGGCAAAGACGCAGCTAAACTGTCCCCTCCTAAAAACGATACATCCACGAACTTCCAGCTGAGCACTAAGTCAACCGAGACTTGACACCATGGAGAAATGACTTACTTGTTGCCGGGAAGCAGTCACATGTAAAATAAATGCATGCATTGCAGACCGCTTGAAAGTCAGTTTCCTTGACAGAATAACCGTGACTTCACAAAAATACACCAAGCTATAGGCAGTTTATAAATTTCCTCTTTTAATCGAAAGCGTCATTCGATGCTTCTAGGTGATTCAGGTAATGCATCAAACAATTTCAATGGTGATCCATCTGTGAATCGGAGACTGAAGGAGAGCCCCTTGGACGTTAACTTATTCTGAGCGCTGGTCGGGTCCCTCAGCCACCCAAACTATTTGCGAGACACTTTCCCGGACACGGGTGCAAGAACCCTCATGCTGCGGGTGCTGCTGTGGGTCAAATTTTAGAGAGCGTCTTTTCCCATTTCTTGAATTTAACCCTAATCCTTGCCCCAACACTAACCCCCACGGTACTTTAGCGTAAGCCGCCAGCGAGCATTTTTTACCCACTTTAGATCAGCCTGTCTCACTGCCACAGTGCCTGGGGCTGACTGGAATACCTTCAAGTGCAACTTGATGAAGATCTCATCTGGTTGAAATCTGATCTGGCAAAGAAGAGCGCTGATTAACCGAACGACTTAGCATGCCTGTAATCCCAAGAAGACGGACTCAGTTATTTGCAGCACAACGGCCAATGAGGAGAGAGGGTGGATTTGAGATTCACTCAAATGCGGACAGAAGAACACGGAGCTGAGGTCACTACCAATCTGGCGCCCATTTATCAGTAACAAAAAGCTGCTTCGCTTCCAAAACAATCGAAACACAAGAGCAATCGTAACCGCAATAATTCTTCAAATTGTAATTGTGTGCTTACAGCCCTCCAGACTGAAATTGTCCGTTCCAAGGTGACTCGCGTTCGCATGAGGTCGTTTTGATAGAACTGCCAATCAGGAGACGTGACCGGACTGCTGGCGAGCAGGATCAGGTAGTTGTAGTTCTTGTCAAGTTGCAGATTCTGGGCCCCCAGAGAGCGAGGTCTGACTTGAGAAGAGTGATATTCAGGTTCTCCTGCTTCGACTCCCTGCTCCTGCACCTGCTCCTGATCCTCCTGTTCCTCATCCTCATCTTCTTCTGCATCACTGGGGTACTGGACCAACTGCTGCAAACGGAAATTACTAGGGATTTTTAACGACTAGTGACACGCAAAGGTAAATGGTTACAGAGTTTTTTGCGCAAGCCCGAGACAGCAAAAATTGACATACAGTAGGTGGGATAACCCATGAAATGTCAACGGAAATTTCGAAATGCATTTTCGTTTCGAAAAAATTAATATAGTAGGATTGTAAAACTAATCATCACGCAGTATAGATCTGTAATATTTCAGTCACCTCAGGTTGCCGGCTTTCGAACGAACTTCTTTTCAGCTACATGCAGAAACCATACTCTGCAAAAAATAATTACTTAAATAGCATGCATTTTCAGCACTGATTTTTGATGCTCTTAAACATTTGATTATATTCCATGGAAAACATGCATTAAATATTCATTGTTTTGCTCATTCGGTAAAAAATTACGTCTTTTTCCAATTTTATACTCGGAGGAAGGAACATCTGGAGATCAACCCCGCGGCCTGTTAGTTTGAAGTCCCACACCTCTAACCACTGAGTCACGGGCTCGTTGTCCAGTCGGTTGCGATTGGAATGTACAATAATAGATGGGCGCTCACCGATCGTTTTTACGGAACTCACTCGTCTTGTATGACTAGCTGACGACGACTAATAAACCAGAAATGACCATTCCAGTCTCCCTTGTCCTTGTCGGTAATAGCATTCCGCCTATATCATGCGCCGCTGTGCGGCTGCTGGTTGGGCTGGAGAAAGAGCCCGTAGGGCATAACGGAACGAATGAGTTCCGTAAGAACTATCGGTGAGCGCCCCCTACCGCCGTTTACTTGTTCTACGAAATTTTTCGAGGAATAAACCGAAAGAGAATATTTATGTAAATACTCACTTAAAATATCCCATCATGCCTCCGATCATTCTACTATGTTGCGCAATATATCTGTTGTATTAGTTTCGCTGCATTATAACTTGGAAAACTTTTCAGGATGGCGAACTTCTAACTTCTGGAGATTCGGGAAATCTCGAGCAGTATCTTCGTAATGGGAAGGACGTTTACCTGGAGGAGGTCAACTTCAGCAGCATCAGCCTGAAGGAGGTCGACCCCGGTGCATGTCTACCCCGAACCACCCGAAATCGCCCTTTTCATTGTTTATTATTCATTCGGCGGAGCCAAGATCCGCCTTGTACCTTTTCATCTTTTTGATGATGTACGTGACAGAAGTTGAGAGAACACACGGAGATCATCTGTTTTTAGTAACTCATGTCCCAAAATGCATGCTATGATCCACTAGAGCCTTGGGAAAATTACTCTATGGCCGCCAATGAAACCCCGCCCCGTCGGATTAAATCGTCTGGAGCCCCTAGAGCATGCACATTGTTCTGGAAGTTTCGCTGCGCCTTCATGCCACCATTAGCCTATAAAACCGTCGGCGGGCTGTGCCATCCCCGGACGATTTTATATTACTGAGATACTACACTACCTCCTAGCCCCTACGGGAGCGTCACCACTGATCAACCCAAGATGCTTGCGCATCTGTAAGCTCAGGGATACGTCTCCCCACTATTCGCACATAGAAATGCCATCTGGCAGCCTTGTGGACAAACGACCATCAAGACACGTCCCTCGACCTAGCTCAATTACCTCAGGCCACAGCTTGGTCAGCCCGTGTAAAATGTATTCTTGACAATGTGGTCATCATGAAGCAATATTTCCCCGGAATGAATTTAAAGCAGACATAGACAGCAGAATTTATTGGAAACAGTAAATTTCGCGACGGCTTCTCAACTGCAGCCTGTCGTTGCATAACACAGATAACAAGTGAGAAAGGTACAGAGGTTTAAATTTCGACAGAGAAAATCAATGTAAAACAGCAAGGTCAACGTATACAGCGCGTAGACTTATCAATAAAATGGTAACTTCAAAATGCAACATAGGAAAGAAAATGGGAAAGTAAACGTGCCGAGGGATTTCGAAAATCAAAAGGGGGCTCAGGTCTACTAGGGCAAGCTGAGGTTGACCACGTGGTCTAACTGTTTACATAGGTCGGGTTTCTCCCGCCATATGTAGGCTGCCTCCAGGTAACGCAATAACCGAGTAGTTCGTGCTGGAACTAATACTAGAAAAGACGTTTTGGGGTCAACCGAATGGCCACTATCAAGGAGATGTTTTGTAATAGAAGACCGTGGAATCTTATTCTCCTGTTTTAGAAGCCATTTAGGCAGGTGCTAAACTGCCCTGGATGCCAGTCGCCCTTGCGTTTGCCCAATCTACTTGCATCCACAAGTGCACGTAAATTCGCAAACACAATTTGACGTGGCGTGCAATGGCAAGGCATCCTTCGCCCGTGGAACTTCGATAGCCTTATTAGGGCTGCAGAATATGAGTTCAGCTGGGTTGTAAGTTCTTTCAATAGCGCATCTCAATTGCCGCTTGTGGATGCAAGTAGATTGGGCAAACGCAAGGGCAACTGGCATCCAGGGCAGTTTAGCACCTGCCTAAATGGCTTCTAAAACAGGAGAATAAGATTCCACGGTCTTCTATTACAAAACATCTCCTTGATAGTGGCCATTCGGTTGACCCCAAAACATCTTTTCTAGTATTAGTCCCAGCACGAACTACTCGGTTATTGCGTTACCTGGAGGCAGCCTACATATGGCGGGAGAAACCCGACCTATGTAAACAGTTAGACCACGTGATCAACCTCCGCTTGCCCTGGTAGATCTGAGCCCTCTTTTGATTTTCGAAATTCCTCGGCAAGTTTACTTTCCCATTTTCTTTCCTATGTTGCATTTTGAAGTTACCATTTTATTGATACGTCTACGCGCTGTATACGTTGACCTTGCTGTTTTACATTGATTTTCTCTGTCGAAATTCAAACCTCTGTACCTTTCTCACTTGTTATCTGTGTTATGCAACAACAGGCTGCAGTTGAGAAGCCGTCGCGAAATTTACTGTTTCCAATAAATTCTGCTGTCTATGTCTGTTTTAAATGTGGTGGTCAGTCAGCTGTTCAATGGAAACGACGTGGGCGTGAATATTGGCACCACTCGCGTTATTGCAGAGTTGATTAACTGATTCATTACGCTGGATAACCACAGCGGTTCAGTTTTTTTGTTGTCAAACAGCTCTTCGGTTCAGGGGATAATCCTGTTGGCCTGGAGGCGACTGTTTCGGTGGGGTTTGTCGACGAACTCGCTTCCTCGTGCCTTTTAAACCGCAATGAACGTCCTCGGGATCAGAATTCTGGAGAGTTTCGAAACCCTGCGGATCCACATGAGTAGGTGATTTGCTTCTGGAGCGACACGACCACCCAGGTATTCCCGCTACCGAGACGCGCATCGAATACGTCTCATTGCGCATTGGGAAGCAATCAAGAGTCCTCACAAGCAGTCGCATAGCCACCAGAAATGCCAGCCTGGAAGGGATTAATGACAGAGACAAGCGAGACTGGAGTGACCTTTTCAGGCTTACTAGCCGTTGTCAGTCATCTGTGCCGGGGCACTGGTCAGAATAACCAGAGCCTGCTGCCTTATTAATTTGTGACCTAAAAACTGCACCAATTTAACCGCGATAACTCACCATTCGAGTGTTGAAGAGGTTTCGATGCTTGAGAACGCTCATGGGGGTGACGCTGACGGCCAAAATGCGGTCGCCGCCGTAGGCCTCGATGTATTCATTCACAGCCTCCCCGGCGATCTTTCCGATACCCCGATCCAAACCGTCGCCGATGACCCAGCAGGCTGCAAAAATAGACAATTCTGCTGAATTTTGTCGCAAACGCACCCAGAAAAGTTTAGAATGTAATGCTTAAATGCAAGATATTTTAGCATAACAGCAAGGAGAACCTAACGAATTTTTGTGCAATCTTTCATACTTAACAAGATTTTAAGTACTACTATTTTGGGGGATCGGGGTTAACCTATATGCAAATGTGGGAGGCTTGCGCCGCGCCAACCTCACCCCCTCGCCTACAGTCAGTAACCGATTTCAGGAAATGTTTATTGAGATCCTGAAAGTTGTTTGCTGTTAGAAAGGATTGTGTGAGCGAGACTGCAATACTGATTTGCCTTCGGCATAATCCCATGATATTCCGGACATGACAAGATGTTGGCTTTTAAATACATTTCTGTACGGTTATCTAACGAGCCGTACTCGACAAAAAATGGCTACATAAATATGATGCCGTTTTTCTGTCGATTTCCGATGCCCATACAAACCCAAATATATTTTGAAGAAGAAGTGCCCAGAAATATTCTTCCTTGAATTCATTTAGTACAAAATCAAGTCTTCTTCAAAGTTTATGCTAAAAGAAAAGGCCTCTTTCGGTTTTCAGAAAGTTTACTGGTTATAGGATTTTTTAGACTGTAAAATGTCCGTTTAAATCAACATCGTATCTGTCTGTTTAATTAAGCTCTTCATTCAGTATGCAACATGGTCCATATAAGTTGCTGTTTTTATGAACCCCATTTGGTATAAGCTAAATGGCTTAAGGGAATGCATATTTTTCTTACACGGAAAGTATGCAGCTTGGAGACTGTAAAACTTGAACCCAGATGGGACGGCCGATAAAGCCTTAAAATTATTCGGGAATGGAAAAACGCTTTTTGAAACCAAAAGACACCTTTTCTTTTAGTATGAAATTTAGAGAAGACGTGACGTGCTACCAAATGAATGCAAGGAAGGATATATTTGTTCGTTTATCTACGGGCTATATTCGCATTTATTTATGTATTTCAAATAAAAATGAGACCTATGGGGATGAGAGCAAGCTTTAGTTTGTTAATTTTTCGCCGCTGGTCCCCCAGGTCGTCGTCAGACGTGTAAAAAGTGTAGAAAGCAGTTAAAATTTGGACATGTCCGAAAAATCGATATTGCTTTTTTGGTGCTGAGAATGGGGTCGATGCTCTGGGCTGACGTCACCTTTTGATTGGGTATCACCTTTTTCATTTTTCTTTGAGATTTGTGGCGTCAAGATCAATGCGTGAATCATCAGAGTCAGTGGCCTTTAGAAATTCTCGGCCTTTCTTATATGGAAAGGAACCGACAATGCACGTTTTATCTCAAGCAAATTTATGTCCAGTTTCTAAAGTATGCTTGGTGACTTGGGATAATAGATCCTTCCTCTTTACTGCCAACTGGTGTTCATGTAGGCGTGTGAAGGCGGATTTCCCGGTTTGACCAAAAATATACTGCATTACAAGCGCCGCATGGAATCTTATAAACTATTTCTTTTTTACCCAAGTAGACAACCCTATCCTTAGGGTGTATAGGCCGATTGCGCAGCGAAGTCGTCGGCTTGTGCGCCACTTCTATTTGGTGCTTCCTCAGGTCTCTTACAACGCGTTTAGACGCATTTTAATCTAAGTAAGCGTTTCAATTTGCGTCGGAAATAGACAGAAAAAAAGCATGCTGCACATTTAGTCATTTCTTACCGAGCGCGGTTTTTCAGGCGGCAGGAATGAGGCACGGTCGAAAACTAGCATCTTGGCATGCGTGAAATGTCATGAGATTACGTTACTACAATCCCATCTAAGTAATCCTTCCTAATTGAGGAAGCATTTGTTAACCCTGGTTTACAGTCTATGAGATTGGTCACTGACTTTATGCCCCTTGTATTTCAGTGGCAAAACCTAATCAGGAATAATGAAGATGAGAGCGGATGCGATGGCAGGTCTGTAAGAACACCGCCGGATCCACTGTCACGACCAAACAGCTCGGTGTGGCCTTTGCACCACTGGTAAGGGTTAGGCGTCCACTGGGATTGGAATGGAATGGCTCCCTCTTAAGCTCGACATCTGGTAAAATTCCGTCCTCGTCATCTGGCCTACCGGACACCATTTCATCACAATCCTCTTGAATAACGTAGAGGATCATTGTTTGCCGAAAGACTCTAGGAATTCGGCAAGAAGTAGTAACTGGGAACATCTGCCAAATTTAAAATTACATTTTCTACAATGCTGCTTCATGGCCGAAGTCGAGGATCAAAAGGCTGTCCTAAGAGAATAGCAGACGCCAGGTAGACTCAAGCTCCAGGCAACTAACATTTTTTTCTTCGGTCGCACAATCGCTACGGGTAAAGATCGCATCAGTCCTTGGTAAACTCAGGTTTACAAGCCCACATCCTGTAACAAATGGCAGACAAATAAAAGTACTGAAGGTTTTATATGAATAATAAACCAAAGTACGTTCTACATATGTAAAGAAGAAGAAGAGGAGTCGAGCACCGGAACACTTCGTTTATTGTCCTGAGCTTTCAGACTCGTACAGAGGTCCATCATCAGAGGTAGTAACAGCAACAGAACAAGCGACAGTTATAAGGCATGTAGGCCAATCATCGACCGACGGCGCAAGACTGGAGGCGACTACGCAGGGCTCTGTACACAGGCGCCAAATCGATAAATCGATTGACTGAGTTCTCATCCGAGGCCTAGGCTCCAATCAATTCTCCGCCTGTTTTGTTTCCGACGGGGACGATTGTCTTGGCGGCTGCGAAGTTAGACTCATGACCCATTTCGTAGGTGTGGGCGGCCACTTGTGATAGTGCGTCGCCTCGTCGCACAGGCAGCTTATGTTAGTGTATGCGCGATCCGAGCATGCGTCCAGTCCGGCCTGTGTAGTTACAAGTGCAGTTTTGACACGAAATGCGATACACTACTCCAGATCGCTCCTCAGGCCTCAACCGGTCTTTAATTTTCATGACCCTATTGCGCATGGTGGCTTTGGGGTGGTGTGCAATTCCAACACCTAGCTCCACAGCAATGCGCTCGGTTGCTTCTGAAAGACCCTTGATGCATGGCAGAGAATGTCATATCGTTGGTGGTGTTGATGTTCGAGTTCTTTGGGGGCGACCGCGTAGGCAGGGACTTATGAATGCCCTCAAAAAGCCATTTTGCACAAACTGGTCGCGGAGATAACGGGCCTCACGTGCTCTGCCCTCCAGTTTGCTCAGTGAGTTTGCATCCGTTTAAAGAGCGTCATCACACAGCTCAGGACAATAAACAAAATGTTCTGGTGCTCGACCCCTCTTCGTCTTCACTTAGACATGCACTTGGAACTCGAATTTAGCCTTCATTCGTGTTCTGCATCTATTTGGTGTGTGAGAGTACACAGTTTCCGGGCACCGCAACTAGCAAAAGTGTTGTTTCGGACAAAAACAAGGGGTAATGAATCAAACAAGTATATCGTACCCAATACCACATGAGTCGCCGCATCTCATCTCATCTCCAACCAAATGAACTTTGGCTCGACACCGGAAGACTATGGATGGAGAGACCAAGAGGCGGAAGCGAGATCCACCCAGCCCATTGTTTCCTCAAGACAACAGATATGGGGCACTTTAAGGCGCCAGGTGGCGCCGGGAAGGCTGCCACCTGATAGGACAACCCGGTTTGCCTCCTGGCTGAAGACCAAACTTCAGTAGCTCCTTCGTAGTGTGGCCATTGTGCTAATTCAACTTCTGCAAGATTCTGACTTGTCTGTGGCATGCATTAGACGGCTGCTGGGCCCAATTTCATTGCTTGTCTACTGAAAAGGTGAGGGTGGGACTAACACTGGCGAACCCATCCTCACGGCACATCAGAGCACTCCTCACTAGGATAAATTTGCGTGCTTGAACCTGTCGCAGTGGGCTATCTGTCGCGGCTTGGGAGTGTGTCAACTGGCAGGGTAAGTCGATTCTACGTAGGACCAAGAAACCGGCTGCGATGACCGCCCCCCTAACGTTGCCGTTACGGCGCACTCACTTACGTGGAATTTGAGACCAGTAGAATAAATTTGGGCGCTATCAGTCGCAGCTTCGAAGTTTGTAAACTGGCAGGATGACTCGGGTGCGGGTGCGGCTGCAACGACGGCATTTTAACGTTGCCGTTACGGCCCTCTCACTTACGGGGATTCGGGACCAACTTACCGAAGCCCAATGTGCGAGTGGGCTTAGCGTGGGTCGTGTGTGGCCCGTGTAGATGGGCTGTTTGACTATGTCTGTAATTGCGCCAGCCCCCTCCAGTAGTCCGTGTCCTGTCATACCTTCATGAGGCGGTGGATGATGATGAGGACAGTGAGGCGGAGGCCCTGCAGTTATGATTCATTATGGACAAAATCCCGCCCAGGTAACGCTTGGGTACCATTTGACCGGGAGTTGCCACCGATGCATGATGGGGAGACGGGGCAAGTAACATCAATCCAAATTCCAGTCGATTTATAGGTTTCTTTAATCTAACAAATCCAAAATACATTTGGACCATCACGAAGCACTTAAGGTCGTAGCTTGGTAGAACACCGATTGTCGAGAAAACCCGGTTTCTCTCTGATCCGTCTCTCACCTAGGCAAGGTCTAAGTGTAATGATATCGGTTCGTTTACCTATAACAATCAGCATGCGTGTGGCAGGCTTGGGAGACAGAAGCTTCACATCACGTCGGATACTGATCCCGAATGATTCTAAAATCACTTTAGGTTTGATTTGCTACTTGTGGATAACAAAACTGGGAACTCGGGCTTTGGAGTATCACCAAGTCACACTGAAGACTCTTAAAACTTTCCCCGTACTGCCAATTGAGAGAATAACTGCAGCAGATGTGCTATTTCATGAAATGTCGAAGTATGTTTGTGATTTGAAAAGATTACTTAGGTAGGCTTATAATGTTAATTATCATGCAACATTATCCTAAAATACTTCAGTCACATCAGGATGCCGGTTTTAAATGAGCTTGAATTCAATCGTATGCAAAAACCAGACTTTGTAAAATGATAACTTAAGTGGAATCCATTTCCCCACTGATTTCCGATGTCTTTGTAAATTCCAATACATTATATACGAAAAAATGCACGAAAATTGTTTCTTGCACTCATCTGGTGACAACTTACGTCTTCTCAAAACTTTCTTCTTAAAGAGAGAACAACTTTAGGTTTAAAGAAAACTTTTCAATTTTCGAATAACTTTTCGCCTATTGTACCCCTATACCTGCATTCAGAGTTCCTATGCTATGTATATCCTGTCAAGGGAATATCACACATTTCTCTATAATGTTAAGAAGATGTCCTATAGAACTGATAAAATTGTGTAAGTGATGTGGACCAGATTATATACTTAATAAGTAACATTAATAAGTGGGCTGATGCGAGATTTTATGAATGGGCATTTCACAGTCTTAAAATCTCATGATCAGTTACTTCTTTAAACCAAAAGATACTCTCTTTACACGTAGAAAATTTAAAGAGGACGTAATTTGTTACCAAATATATGCAATAAAGAAGTTTTCATGGTTGTTTATTACATATTGTATTTGAATTTATAAGAAAATCAAAAGGAAATCCTTAAATGCATGCCACTTAAGTAGTCATTTATGCAGGGCGTAGTTTTTGAAGACGTTCGAAAAAGCTTATTCGAAGGCCGGCAGCCTGGTATGACTGAAACACCCTAAGATTATGTCGCACGAAAACAACACTAAGGCTTGCTTAAGTACTTCCATCGAATCGAAAACTTATTTCAAAGTTTCGGCTAACTTTTAATGAGGTAGCACGTCTATCGTAATTCATCTTCCTGACGAAGAGTCTGTTTACAATGCCTTATCTTAACATGGTCACCGTGAAAGCTGTTTTCGCCAATAGATCCCATAACTTGCACTTTTAAGTCTGTTTTGTGGCTTTTAGAGACCAGTCTGCATTTTAGACTCCCGGCTGAATACAAACTAGTGTTAAACATGCATGTAGATTGTGTGCAGGCGAGTCTTGTGGGGTGGCGACCAGACCAATCTACGTTAAGTCGGGTCAATCAGCAAGTCATTAATTATGTCCCAACCGCCAGATAAACCAACCTTGTTTTTTGCCACCCTAAGTCGTCAAACTAGCCCGCCGGGAGACCTGAGACCACCACTACCACCACCAGACTCTTACGGGCCTGTTCTTCTGAACAGGTGAAGTGTCACGCCTGCCAAAGACCTACAGTGAGTGACCGATCTCATGAAATGTTGGCTGAAATTCTGAAATGCGTTTTCGACTAGGAAGGATTACTTAGGCGTGGTTGTAATACTGCTTACCTTGCGGCATAATCTTATAAAATTTCGGACTTGGCAGGATGTCAGCATTTGAATACACTTCTTTTTAGTCTCCTGTAGAAAACATGCTCGGTAAAAAATGACTTCTTACGAATCATGCATTTTTTCCATTGATTTTCGATGGTCTTACAAATTCAAATATATTTAATAGAAACCATAAACAATAATATGTTTTCTTTCAGTCGTTTGATAGAGGATCACGTCTTCTTAATATTTTATACTCGAAGAAGGAGTATAGTTAGGTTTTAGAAAGTTTCCAATTATGAGATTTTTTAAGACCGCGCAATTCCATTCATTGAGCATCGTACCTGGACGTTTACCACTGCTCATAATGGAATTTAGGACATAGTCCGCATCCATAGCGAAATTTTATGGACTCTGTATGATATCGTTTTAATGGCACAAAAGAATATGTGATTTTCTTTACGTGGAACGCATGCACCTTGCAGACTGAAATCACTAAGCGCCAATACAACGACCGATCAGGCTCCAAATATCTGGGGAATTATAAAACTTTTTTGAAACCTAATTATACTCCTTCATCGAGTATAAAATATTAAGAAGACGTGATCCTCTATCAAACGACTGAAAGAAAACATATTATTGTTTATGGTTTCTATTAAATATATTTGAATTTGTAAGACCATCGAAAATCAATGGAAAAAATGCATGATTCGTAAGAAGTCATTTTTTACCGAGCATGTTTTCTACAGGAGACTAAAAAGAAGTGTATTCAAATGCTGACATCCTGCCAAGTCCGAAATTTTATAAGATTATGCCGCAAGGTAAGCAGTATTACAACCACGCCTAAGTAATCCTTCCTAGTCGAAAACGCATTTCAGAATTTCAGCCAACATTTCATGAGATCGGTCACTCACTGTATGTAGCCCACATGACTTGGGCCCATCGTAAGCGAAGTAAGCCGAATGGTAGCCCGTCATAGCGGAGTAAAGTTGGCGGAATATACGTGTTCCGTTTCTATGATATAAATTTTATTTCGGTTAAGCAGCTGACCAGTCCACTGTAGTTCACTTTGAAACCATTCACTACTTTAATATCCTGAAAGCGTCGGCTACGAGACCTGAGCATGAAGGCATCTACATGCTGCCTTAATTAGATTTGGTGTCTACTGTACAGCCGCTAGAGGACGACACTAACTTCTCATAAGGTCATATTTCAAGAGAGTGTAAATGGGCGGGGGAAGGGGTAGAAAGTGGACAAAAATAAAGGATCAAGGCACCCACCAGCGCTCTCCATCGTCTTCCAAAGACCCTTCTTGAGAGTGGAGCAGAAGCGTTTCTTCAGGGTGGCAAAGGACCCGTGGACACTGATCACCAGTGTTGGAGGTGAAAGACGCCATATGGAGGAAAAGAGCCGCATAAACTGCTGCTCGTTGGGCACCTTCGGTGTACGGACATACTGCGTGAAGAGCGCCAGGGAAGAAAGCAAAATGGTGGAGTTGAAACCGATCTCGCTGATGATGCATATGTGCCGAAACGCATAATAAATCAGTAGACGTTTTTTGACTGGCCTCAAATGGGAGAGTTTGTGTGAAGAGGCTTACAGCCCTAGCAATATTGAGTTATTGAATTAGAGCAAGAAGTGCGCACACGTGCCAGAACGGAAATTAGAGGATTAAAATATCCCATAATTTCAATTTTTTAATTTAAAGGCATAGTTGTTTACAATACAGGCAAAAAATGTTATATTTATACGTTGGTTTACTAACTTACTTTTTGCTTTGCACAGACATTGAAACTTGATGAACATTTACAACTTTCTGGTATTTATTGTTTTCCAAGTGTATAATAGATGCTGAATCTTATGAAACAGTAATCGGAGTTTCGAAACGTGAGTTCGGATTACATGGGTGGCATTAAACTTCTGCTTACTACGTAGCATAATTCTAGTATGGCCAAGCCAAGTTAGGATATCAGCTTTTGGATATACGGCCTTCTGAATGCCTGCAAAAATCATATTTAGCAGAAATTACTACCTATTTGACAAGAGTTCTTTCTCTAATTTTCGAGGCTCTTCCGAATCCGAGCGTGGCTGGTAGAAAGCATACATCGAACGTCCTTCCTCGCACTCCGATTGTAGAAAATTATAAGTTCTTAAAATCTTTCACTTGAAGAATTATTGTCTTACAGTTGTTAGAAATTTTTCCTTTTAATTTTGAATAAGACCTTCTCCTACACTTACGCTCGGGGTTCTCAAATCACAAGCTAGACACGTTCAGTTTAGGGAAAGATTTTCTGTTATTTAGAAAATCCATTATGGGGCTCGCCAAATTTCGTGGCGGATGAGGAACACATCACATACTTTATGAGAGGCATTAACGAACGGTCAGCTATGAAGCATTTTAACAGCCACTTTGCGACCCTAAATATTTCATAAACAGACATTTTTAAAACATGATTATTCCCCTTCTTCGGATAGAAACTTTACGACGGTGCAATTTCCTGCACTAGAAAAGACATTTTACGCATGCCTCATATAAAATATTGCATTAATTTTTAAGGACATCGGAAATCAATAAAAAATGCATGGTAATAAAGGCGACATTTTTATTGGGTGTGATCTTTGCAGACGTTTGGATAGATATGCATTTAAAAAGTCATACGCCTGAGGCTAGTTTATAATGGGAATTATGCTGTACAATAATTAAAATTACAATCCTATCTAACTGATGCTTCCAACCGAAAGAATTTCTCGGAATTTCGGTCGGTACTTCGTAAACTAGGCTGCAAGTTGTAATTTTCATTACAGATTTACTGACGTCTTCCCGGCCAAGCAGTTTACCCGCGAAGAGGCAATTGGAGACAGCTTGCCGTTTCCGGACGTGAGGATACAGAAGTTGAGCGATGGTAGCCTAGCAACATGCGTCCATAGGAAAGACTCTAATTCTGAGATTATCCTCAACTATGGAAGCAACCACCCTGCAGCTTACAAAAGAAACTGCGTCCGAACTCAGCACCACCGGGCCTACCGTTATTGCAACAGCATCGATCTCCTGAACAAAGAGCTTGCTCACCTGCATCGGTTATTCCGCTCTAACGGATATCCGATCAGTTTTGTAAAGAACTGCCTCAGGCACCAGACAAAGTCGCAGGACTCCACCCCCAACAGACAGATTGCGACACGAAAATTCTACTCCTTGCCATACATGAAATAATCGCCCGGCAGTTCAACCGCTTGGGTATTCACTTTGCCCACAAACCGGCATCTTCATTACGCGCAGCACTATCTCGAGCGAAGGATCCCATCCCCAAAGAGCAACAAACGAATGTAATTTATCGCATCCCAAGCGCTAATTGCTCTTGCGTGTATGTTGGCCATACGGGTCGACGCCTGGGCGCCCGTATCAATGAGCAAAAATTATCTATCCGTTGGCGAGACCCCCTGGCCCTTGTCTTTGGCCATGAACTCGAGTGCGACCACCGATTCAATTGGGATGCACTGACGTCGTCGCCATGGCTAATACAAAGCGAGCGAGAGAATTTATCGAGGCTTAGTACTCCAATGCGAGTAGTATCAATCACCACGCTGACTTAGATGCCCATTACGAGGGTCTACGTTCACGACTGACTGCCCCCTGCCCTAATGACGCATCAACGACCGCGAATACAGCCACCCGCATTCCAACTGATTCACCACCCGCTCTCCCTCTCCAGCACAGTGTGCCGTAGTTGTTCCGCCTCCTCACCCTTCCCCCCCTCACTCAGGGACTTACCATGACCTCGGGAGCCCACCCCCCTCACACGTCAGTGGTCCGTCTGTCCTATCACACCAACTGGTCTACTGTGACAACCTAACTTTTTCCCTTGTTCTCGTTTCGTCTGACGACGGGTTTGGTGTCACCAGCTCGAAAATGCACGAGTACAACCTCCTCTATTTTTCATTTTCATAAATGTTTATAGGCGTCCTCAATTAAAATCTGTCATGCTATCGCATATGAACGGACAGAATTTCGTGTCCTCTGGCAAGTAACTATACCACTTCACTTAAACAGTCCTCTCCTTCTGAGATTGCCATAATTAATTTCGGTCAATATTTCTTGAATTTCAAAGCACACTACACACACGCAGTGAAGGTGGGGACCACATAGAAAACTCAACGAACACGAAAGCGCAAGTGTTATACATTTAACCGTCTCAACTTTTCCCTTGCTGGGCGTCAATCAGCCGGACTACCTCAGAACAGAACCCTTGGCCTCACAGTACAGATCAACGTCTAAGGACCCCGGGACCACCGGACGTTTAGTGTGAAACGCGCGAGATGTGGCGAGACTACTGTCTTTGTCAACTGAGACTGTGTGCTGCTGAGTAGGCGGATCTCATCCGTTTACGGGTACATTTTTCTGATCGACTTTTCACATCTAGGGAGCAGCACCAAATAGACTGCATGGGATTCTGTGTATATAAAAGCCCAGAGTGTGCGAGAGGGTTATCCGAAAAGTCAAGATCAACGGGAGTGGGTACATAGGTACCTGAAACCGAAAGCATTTTGTCGGAACAGACTCCGGGAAGTCAGGAGTTTGGGCGATCAGGAGACATTTTGGTCAGCTCTGTTTATGTGGCCGCACCCGAGGCAAACAAACCCCAGCCACCTGTAATACGGGACCGGTGGTAATTTGGGTTTTTACAGGTGGGGCCGACAAAGTCAAGGGAGACTGGAATGACCGTTTCTGGCTCATTAGCCGTCGTCAGCTAGTCATACCCAACTCTGAAGTGTGGAACACCTGGGGCTCGATTCCGTGACCCGTTGCCTAGAATTCTAACGCCCTAACCACTGAATCACAGGCTCTTTGTCCTGTCGGTTGCTATCTGGCATATACAACGATAGATGTCGCTGGTTGGGCTCGACAGAGAACCTCAAGGCACTACTGAAAGATTGAGTTCCGTAGCGCGATCGGTAAGCGCCCCTCAGTCAGATCTGGTTATGCAGCCCCACCGGAAGTAAACAAACCACAGCCGGTCATGAGACATTTTAGAAGAAGGAGACACGATCGCTGGGACAAGAGCTTTATAAGCCTGACGTTTCGGATTCTTGCCCGAACCTATCATCAGGGACAATAGCAGATACGGATGGTGCATACACAAGGGGCTGCAGTATTTATAGGATGCATTTTCAACGCCACCGCATACCTATGAACATTCACGGCTCCCCCCTTAATCCGGGATCGTCGCACTTGGTGTGCTAATTGTTTGATATCCGACATTCGCGTCGTAAATTGCTGCAATTTCATCACGTGCGTTGGGTGTTGCGGCGATGATGGCTCGACTACCCGATCCACCGACCCTGGGGTTGGGAAAAGTGTTCACCTGTGCGTTCCCCGCGTGGCTTATTACTCCACCTAGGCGAAGTCTCAGCACCGTGTATGGAAGGGGAAGGTCATTGCACTTGTTAATGGACTGGGGGCAGTATACCATGATTCACGTAGCTCCCGGTTCACGCGGTTGTCACCTCTTGCGAGAATTTCGGCCGCGAATGTCGGCCATCAGACAATTAGCACACCAAGTGCGACGATCTCGGATGAAGGGGGAGCCGTGAATGTTCATAGGTATGCGGTAGCATGACGACTGCATCCTATAAATACTGTGCGTGAACCACCCGTATCTGCTTTTGTCTCTGATGATGGGTCCGAGCAGGAACCCGAAACGTCAGGCTAATAAAGCTCTTGTCCCAGCGACCGTGTCTCCTTCTTCAAAACTACTTCCTGGAACTCGTCTCTTTGCTTCTATTGGCATGAGACATTTGTTATGAAGCGGAGTAGAACCGCCAAAGTCTCTATGTCGCGTCCTCCCCACAGACGCTCCAAATCTGAATTACCACCGTTACGCCAGTCAGCCGAACGAATTAATCCATATTCTCCTGTTTGAACCTCACGATTCAAGTCTACTTTTATTCGGAGTAGCGCTTCTAATGAAAAAATAGGACAAACTCATGCTTGTATTCGGTAAAGCCATAGTTTGTGAAATCGAAACAAACTTCATCTCACATCTGAAGAGTTATCGGTCTTATAAACTTCCGTAGATGGGGGTTCGAACCGAGATGCGTAGTACGTGAGCCTTCCTCTGAATACTAGGTGCTACTAGGATGCTTTTCCAAAAGCCAGCATATTCCGGCATTTTCCAAGTTCCCGCTCAACTGTCGTGCGGATAAGGTCAAATGGTCGTTACCGACAACCATCACCTGCGTCGAGAAGGAGGAGCAGTCGTTTCGGATTCACACCTGAGCCCATACTCAGAGGCAGTCGTAAATATGGCTGCTAGACTTACAAGGGGAGGAGGCACGGTGTTTATGGGATTCAGTTGACATGCGACCACAAGCCTACCAAAATTAGCAGCTTCACATTCATCGCCGATGGTCGCATTTAGTGTGATGATCACCTGCGCCTCGGCAACGTAGCCATCACCTGTTTTAGTTACTTGCACGAAAATGACTCGAAAATTTGACTCGCTTATAGTGTTAGTGGAAGTACTATTCGCACGTACCCTCTCTCAGTGGCCAATTACTCTGCTCAGGCAGTGTTTCAACACTTTATATGGAGGGGAGGAGGGGCACTGCGTTTTTTTAGTCGCCCGTGGGACGGAGAACCATGACTCAAGAAGCACAAGACACATGCGGTTTCTCCCCGCCCTCGAGAGAATTTCGACCTCGCAGAACTTAAAGGTGTACTGCGTACCCTCGAAAGACGAAACATTCGAGTTAGTATGAGAAATGTCAAGTGAATAAAGTTGCTGTCTCAACAATCGCACAGCTCAACAATCCGGACATCATGTAGACCCCAATGAAGCGTTTCGTGTGATCCATAAGGTCCCATCGAACTATCCTAAACCACTGGGACAGCGCCTGTTGGCAGCAGCAGAAGCAGCCGCCATCAGGTTGCGAAAAACAATCTTGTGCATACAGAAGAACCACGCTCAGGCCCCGCGCCCTTCCGCTCTCACGCCGCCCCTGACATTGACTGCTATTACCCCCCCCCTCCCCCACATTCCCACACCCAGCCTGTGCCTAAGGCGAACTATAATCGATTTACCTTATCACTGACATGTTTTAATTCTACCCTCTTCCCATGTAATTGTACTAGCCCGACGAGAATTTATCGAAAGCTACGTATGCTCGCCACCTCGTCTTCTGATTTTTCTAAACAGTTTCTCGGGATTCGTCTTTTTGCTTGTGTCTGCAATGCGATAATTTATCTCAAAAAAACCACCAAGATAGTTTTCAAAAAGTCAATCAATTCCATCTAAAATATGTGAGTGGGGGGGGGGGATAACCGGGTATGTTGCCGTTTCGAGGACGTCTAGTCAAGAAACTCGTCGATTTAAGTCTGCTACTGAGCACACGTGTTCCACAGCCAAGATAAGGTTGATTCTCGAAGGCAACCGCGTTTTCGCCTCGAGGGTAGAGATAGGCTGCCTTCTCAGCTTTCCTCAATACACCTTCAGTGTCTCATCTTAAGCAGAATATTTACATCAAACGACTAATTCCTTATCTTAAAGGGTGTGAGAGCATCTTTTTGCGTTGTCAACTTGAGGCGGATAGATTTCCTCTCTCGGCAAAATCATGTTCGTAGCGGCCACTGATTAGACGCCAGGCCAGTCCGTCGAGTCTTTTAGCTGGTGCAGACTGAACATGCCGAATTTCTACGTCAACGGATACTCGCGACGGCAGAGGCGATGGTCATACGGTTAGCCAACCCGGTCGTATGTTAGCAGAAGTCGTTCGTTTAAGCTCCTCGGTTACTCAGGTCCAGTCAGAATCATATACTCTACACGGCTGGTCTCATGCATTTATATTGGCAAACAACAGCGTCCTGCTACAGCGAGGAAACACAAACCCGCTCCAGCGCTAGGTGTCTACTGCCCCCTTCGACCACAGGAAGAGGTCTTGGTTTCTTTCTAACTTTGTTTGGCATGTTCAGACACCCTCCCCAAGCCACCCCATTCCCCTCCTCAGAAAACACCCTTGTCATTTGTTTTTCCTTATCTTTCGCGGTTCCGCTGGAACCTACACTAAGTGGACTAACTCACGAAAGCTCAACAGAAATTCCAAAATGTGTTTCCGTTTCGAAAAGATTAATTACGTAGGGCTGTAAAACCAATCATCATGCAGCATAGTTACTTCAGAACGCCGGCTTTCGAAAAAACTCCTTTTTGGCTGCATCTAAAAGCCATACTCCGTAAAAAATGACTACTTAAGTAGCATGCATTTCTTTTTCATTTTCCATGCCCTTAAACATTCAATTATATTTCATAAAAACATGCATAAAATGTTCATCCTTTTGCTCGTTCAGTAGATAATTACGTCTTTTTCCAATTTTATAGTCAAAGGAAGGGTATAATTCGGTTTTAGAAAAGTGTCTGATTGTGAGGTTTTTCAATACCATGAAGTGGCCCATCATAAAACGTCATGTCTCTGCATTCACCAATGTGGCTTGTAAAGTTAACAATGTGGCTCAAATCCACTGCTTAATTTTATGAACCCTATATAAGCTTCTTTTATTACCATAGAGAAATGTATGGTTTTCCGTACGCGGAAATTATACGGCTTGTAGGTTAGGAGCCCTGAATGTAAGTGTAACGACAGGTCCGGTTCAAAGTTATTCGGGAATCGGAAAAGTTTTTGGAAACCAAATCATACCCTTCTTCGAGTACAAAATTGAAGGAAGACGTGCTTTTCTACCGAATGAGCAAAAAATGAATATTTTATGCATGTTCTCCATGAAGTATAATTGAATTTTTAAGGGCATAGAAAATCAATGAGAAAATTGAATGTTACATAAGTAGTCATTTTTTGCAGTACACTGTTTTTGCATGCAGCCAGAAAGAAGTTCGTTTGAAAGTTGGCATCCTGGGGTAACTGAATTATTACAGAATTATGCTGCAAAATGATTAGTTTTGTAACACTACTTGAGTAACTTTTTTGAGACGGAAATGCATTTCGGAATTTCGGTCGACATTTCATGAATTAGCCCACCTACTGCACTTTGGCGGACGGGAATGCCTGAATTATAAGATAAGGTAGCAGGGCTTACCGGCCACCACGGTCAGTTTTCTATGAACGAGTTATTTACGCATGACAAATATTAACATTGGATAAAGACCACATCCCATCTAGCTTACAGGCAAGTCTGGGCCGGCCTTCATAAAGCATGACCATATATACTGCTAGAGACTTAGAGACTGCATAAATACAGTTAACTACAGGAAAATGGCTGTTAGAATAGACATTAATGAAACTTACTCCCAAAGTTGGCAAAATAGGCGACTAGTAACAAGCACAAACAATATAGCACTCTAAAACTTCGCAAACAGACGTTACGTTAGAGAGTTTCGACTACCCAATAAATGATTTCTGTTCGGGTATGATGAACGAAATTAGTTCTTGTACAGTGAAGGCCCGATCTTCGAAAAACATGCCGGTCTCCCCAACTCTACTGTAAAAGACGAAATATTACTTAAGTGCGATTTCAGTGCCGAGAAACATTAAAGAGAATGTCGAGTTAATTTCAATCTATTGAAATGCTCTCTAGCCGCCTCAGTAGACTTCGATCGGAAAGTCATTGCTTACCATTGCAGCCATTCGAACATTTCTAGTGGTTTCAAAGACCCTATTGAAAAAAATCGGCTCGATTACGGTCAGAATTCTAGCCTTCTGGACTATGAGGCCTTGATAGAGAACTTTCATCCTATTCCCCATTAGGCTAAGTGACTCACACAGTTTACTGCAAAGTTTGAAATCCATAAATTCCAAAAGGATAATATGAAGTTTGCGTAGGAGAAAATGACAAACATTCCCTCTTTATAAGACAATGCATCATCGTCATTTAAAGCATATGAAGAACATCTTAAAATCCCTGTCGAGAGATCTTGCCGGTGGGGGGGGGGAGGTGATGAACTCTAAGTAGATGTCAGTCTTGTTATACTACACATAGACACCCATTTTCATATTTGATATGGACTTAGACTACGAAGGTTCCAAATGTATGAATACACTTGCAATGCAATTTACCAGCCACTTACTTGACTTGTCTCCCCGAGACCGGGAAATTTTACTTCGCCTCGCCTAAAACAATCGTCGTCCTGATCGGACATTCTCATTGGGAATCTTGTGGAGTCCTCTTCCAAGTTCATTGTCCGCTCATCCTCCTCCCCTGCTCTTCTCGATAGACGCCTAGTCTGTATGATCACCAAAAATCGTGGAGGAACTTTTCAACTGCCCCTCGGCGTAAACGCGTGCGTCTGGAGAGGTGTAAGCACCTCAGGATAAATAAAAATGCCCTCCAAATGCGCACTGACGAGGGCGACAGAACCCGATGCTGGGAGTTGGTTCCTCGCTTCCGGAGCAACGCCCAGTTGAACCCGGAAACTGCACACCCCTTGCGCACTAGGCACCAATGTTGGTTCAGAGTAACACCAGGTGCAGGCACTGCAACAGAAATGACGAGAGTGGGGAAGGGGGAGCGGGAGAACGGACAAGAAAAGAATGAATTACTCATGAAGACATACCCTCTCCACCCTATTCTCGCGGACGGAACAGGTAGTGAAACCGCGCCCTGTTGTGAGGGAATGGATTAATGGGGCCACAGGATGTTCAAATCACTGCCACCTTGTGTCATGTCCGCCAGCACGAGCCTTCCAGCAGGTAAATAGGGCACTGGGAGTGGGGAAGTGAACCTTCGCTTCATATGGAAAATTGGAAGTAGGGCTCTGTTGCAAAAGACCAGGGGTTAAAATTGAGTAGTATACGTCGGATTAGTGCCTAGTGGTTGCAAAAACAAAATGCAACAGGTGCGTCCGCTATCTAAGTGCAGATGCTCGGGAAGTAATTATTTTTTTTCACTGAAACAAAAACCAAACAGGGTTCCGGGATGTTTCTCACCCAACAAATAAAACATTCCCACCAATAGAAGAGTAGATGCTACGTCCGGTGATGAGAATTCCACAAGTATTTATTCTCCAGTGCCTGACTGTTGTGGAATGTCGTTCTACTAAAATAGTGACTAAAGAGTAATGGGCGACACCAGCAGCACAAGGGAGAACGTGAAGGACGCGTCTTAAAATGAGATCATCTGTCATTTAGCAAAGCAGGAAGATGACAGAAGAATAGTAAGGGATGCGATGTTCCGTTCACCCACGCATGATAATCAGCCAATTAGAAGCGGCCGTGATGCCCTGACGAATGTTCACTTGCGGACACTTATGGCTCTCCCTCATAATGCAGTTCCCAAAAGCAATTGACCCCCTCTCCTTGCCGTTAAAGGCTTGGACAGAAAAGCTCAAACGATGAAGGAGGCACGCTGCCCTCCCCCTGAATCACTGGATGGGGAGGGCGACCGGTGCAGGCTAGACGGCATCGCGGCAAAGCTATGCATTGCAGCAACTTTGCTGATAAATTGTCAAGTTTCTACTGACCGTACTTCGCTTTTGATAAATTCTGTATGTGGCGGAGAAAGGTTGAGGTTTCAGAAGCCGCCATCTGTCATCCTGGAATGTGTGGGTGGTTTCCATGTCAGACAACAGCGCTGCAAAGAGGGCTTTTGGTGAGAGATCTAGTGCTGACCCAAAGACGGTGCCTACAATGTATTTCTTCGTGTGGTTCCTTTGCTGCATGTAAAGTTCAAGCGTTCATTCCTGATGTGCATGCACCATTAATCACCTTAAATTCTACGGTCGATATGTGGACTATATCTTTTGCCTGACGAGGCATACCACCGACATCAATGGTCTAGTTCAGAAGTTTAATGGGGCGCACCCCTCTCCGATGTTTACCGCAGAGACCGAGGCAAATAACGAGATCGTGTTCCTCGATGTCCTTCTTCACGGACAAGAGGATGGATTTTTAGAAAGAAAACCTGGACAAGACAAGACATTATTCTTCGCAAACTCCCCCATACTATGCTTGGGGGGCCAAGACCGGCTGCCGTTACAGGCCACATCCATGTGTATTTATTCATTCACTTGCTCCTGTGATGCGGGATATATTGGCCGTACGAGGCGTCTGGAAAAGAGAATATGCGAACACATGCCTGCCTGGATAGGTAG
>CACRXP010000776.1:11222-27669 GCA_902702965.1 Spirometra erinaceieuropaei
CTTTGGGTAACAGAAATGATTTGTGTTTAAGAGGTTGCACAGATCGAAGAGCACAAATACGGCCAATGGGAATGTTTTATATAACTTTTGTGCCAGTTTGACCGTCCCGAACGGCAATGTCCACCACGTGCCCCAAAACATATTGGGCGCAAGGACGTGAATTGTATATGAAATAAATTGTGGTGTCAGAAGACTTGCGCGGCATCCGTCAAACGCTCTTCATACTCACCTTCCTCGGCTCGATGTCAGGGAATAGGCAGCAAGACCGGAGACGAGATCGGACGCAGAGACTGACAAAGCCAAACGGCCCGTCTGCGCGCGCCACAAACAACCTGCCACCGCACGACGCGCCGGATTTTCTAAAAAAATGGCGTGGGCGGCTCGAGCCTTACATGTGTTAGAGTGCTATATAAGTCACAGCGAGAAGGATCACAGAGCACACTTTCCACCTACGTGAAAGGCGCTTATTCCGCGCCTGTGGCGGATGGTTTTGAACGGGCTCGTGTGTGGTTTATGGGATGGTGGGGAGATGTGTGCTGGCAGGGTATGGTCTGCTGTTTTAACGCAGGCCACAATATTACGGATTTCGGAGTACCTGCGAACAGCTCTTGAGGAGATTAACGTACATCCAGGCGACCTTGGCTAACGCTGGTTTCTACATGGCCTTCAGCACGATCACCGAGGAAAGTGCACCGCGACAGACAGTGCAGAACTTACCGCCCTGCCGGCAACATAACTCGCAGAACAACCTCCAATTCCAGTATTAAGCAGAGCCGAAGCGTCAGCAAAGATAGGTGCATGCCTCTGAGTCCAGCCAATGAACAGAGAGCGGACGTAATCAGTCAGCCAAAATGTGCCGCTATTGAGTCTTCGATTAACTCATCCGAAATCCTTGACATAAATATTCCTCCGTGTGCGGAAAAGATTTATCTCGAGAAGTAAGTCACCACTTTCATCAAAGTGTGGTCAAGAAGTACCATAATCTTCTCCCTTAAGTAGGCGAAGAGACTGGCTGCAGACTACTACTTATGCCCACAGTTGTCTATACTAAACGTTGTTTTGAAATTGCTTCTCATTTGCTAAAGCTAGTAATTGCGGTCTAGTAAAAGTTTCCTCGATTTAACATAATATCGCAACAGGAATGCCAGCGGTCGCCCCAGACGAAAAACTCGGTACGACAATCACAGCTCATTGAGGGCCAGCGGGATATTTAATTCCGTTTAGAGAACACTGTGCTCTCGTTAAATCCTGTCTTTTGGTCTTTTAGTTATGAAAAAGACCGGTTCGGCACACGACCAATAAATATTAGCATTGTTTCTGTGCCAGCAAATAAAATTACCTTAAAGAAATATTTCCCCTGAATGAGTTAAAGCAAGCATAGATAGCAGAATTTATTCTAACCAATAGATTTCGCGACGGCTTATCAAATGCATCCTGTCGTTGCATAACACAGATAACAATTGAGAATGATACAGAGGTTTGAACGCCCACGGAGAAAATCATTATAAAACAACAAGGTCATCGTATACTGCACGTAGACAAATCAATAAAATGGCAACTTAGGAACGCAATATAGGAAAGAAGACGGGGAAGTTAGCACGTCGCGGGATTTTGCAAATCAAAAGGTGTCAGGTCTACCAGGGCAAGCTGAGGTTCACCACGTGGTCTAACTGTTTACATAGGTCGAGTTTCTCCCGCCGTACGTAGACTGCCTCCAAGTAACGCAGTTGTCAGCTAAATTGATTATGAAAACGCTACAAAAGCTATGTGGAGGACATTTTTGCTAGTGTTGGTAACAACGAGGAAGCCGAAGACCTACGTGTTGCCATGAATAGTCTCCATCCTAAGATTACATTCACAAAGGAAATGGAGCAATGTAACAAGCTATCTTACCTAGTTGTCCTCACGACCAGACAGGAAGATGGTTCTATAAGGCGATCGGTTTTCTACACGGATACACGGAAAGGCCAATACCCACACTTTTGAGCTCTGTGCCGGTACAACGAAAGCGAAATCTGGTTTACGCTCTATTCCAACGAACAAGAAACATTGGCTCTATTAAAACACTGGGTGCTAAAATTCCTTGCCTCAAAACAGCCCTGCTTAAACTGGGATATCCAACACGGTTATTTGAAAAATACAGCAACGCTTTGCGGCCAAAATTGACGGAGCAATCAGTTCTCAAAAAGCCCATTGTAATATCCTTGCCATTTAAGGGTGAAAACATCTCAACTGCCATCAAGCGGCCATTGAGATGCACCATTGGAAGGACATACAACTCAACTGAACTCTTACTCTACAGCCCCACTAAGGCTATCCAAGTTCCACGGGCGAAGAATGCCTTGCCATTGCATTGCCTTGCACGCTACGTCAAAATTTGTCTACGAATTCACGCGCGCTTGTGCATGCAAGTGCATTGGGCGAACGCAAATGCAACTGGCAGCCGGGTAATTTGTGCACCTGCCTAACTGGCTACTAAATCAGGAAAATAAGATTCAACGGTCTTCTATTACAAAGGACCTGCTTGATAGCGGTCATTCGGTTGACCCCAAAACATCTTTTCGAGTACTAGTTCGAGCACGGACAACTCGGTTACTGCGCCACGTGGAGGCAGCCTACATACGGCGAGAGAAACCCGGCCGATGTAACCAGTTAGACTTGGTTGATCTGAGCCCTTTCGATTTGCGAAATCCCTCGACGTGTTAAAATCTTCGTTTTCTTTTCTATGTTGCGTTTTCAAGTCGCCATTTTATTGATTAGTCTATGTGCAGTATACGATGACCTTGCTGTTTTTACTGATTTTCTCTGTGCTGTTTTATAGTGATTTTCTCTGTGGGAGTTCAAACATCTGTATATTTCTCACTTGTTATCTGTGTTATGCAACGACAGGATGCAGTTAATAAGCCGCCGCGAAATCTATTGGTTAAAATAAATTATGCTGTCGATGCCTGATTTAAAATATAGAACTAATTCTAGTACAGGCCGATTTCGAAGCCTGGTTTGTTTTAGTGAAGCGGTCAACGCGTATTTGGATCGCTCATACAGAAGGCTTCGCGACGCATGAACTAATGGATCAGTCCCCTATCCAGTCGGCTTGACACAGACCTGCCACTGGCGCACGGAACAAGGAAGAAGGAGTGAGGGAAATCCAGTCGAGGTCTGGAGTAAACTCTCCTCGCTGTGATAGAGCGGGCACATTTTTAAACCAGGACGGCACGCAAATAATCGCTACTTAAAAGGTTGCCTACAAACAGGATAATTTTGTTCTCCTTTAGATTGAAGATAAGACTAAGATGACTCCTCAATGCTGTTTATATGGTACCTCCCTCCTGCGTGATATTCGAGGCCCTACCTAAAGGTGTGCTCGGGGCACGTGTGGAGACCGACACTTGTACGGCACGCATGAATATGGATTATCCGAGCCAACCAGTTCGCCCGCATCTGTCTCCACCTATTTCGGTTGGAGACGGGAATGGGCAACCCCGTATAACAGGTGGCCTTCAGCTAAATTCAGGGGGGTACCTTTTCTCGTGCACTCAACTTAACCCTATCTATAACCCTAGCCCCAACTATAACAGTAACCCCAGCTCTAGCACCAATTCTTATTCTATTAGGGCAATAATTATAATATGCAACTATTAGGATGGCCTACAGACAAGACCGACAAAAGCGTAGTTATAAGTTCATCTTGAACACTTTCCTCAAACATCTAAACTTCAATCAGGATGTCTGGGAGACGCCGCTCAAGTCGGCAGACGTAGTGCAAAGCCGTCTTCGAAACGAACAGAATGGTCGCTGGCAAGAGAAAATGCGACCCCCGTGACTCATGTGCCATGATTCAGTTGCACAAACATCCAAACTTGTTCATCTTGTCCACAATGGCAACAGACATTCCGAGCAATGCTCTGTCTCGTTGGACATCTGTGGACCCAGTGCAGTGTCGCAGCGACAATCTCACCAATCATCTCGTGAGCCACCACCACTACCGCCGCCAATGATGTCACCAGTAAGGAAACTTCCTCCATCCCGCCCACAATCACCAAAAGTTCCCCACCAACCAACAGAGTGAATCCAGTTTCAACTCCTCCCCGTCGCAATCGAAACTTTGAATAACGCATCGGTCTGGTCGGTCACTTACAAATCCATCGTACTGCAACCAGTGAACCAAAGTCAGGAACCCTAGCATATCAGTTCGACGTCACAAATGATGGAGCACCGAGGACGCGGGATGTTGTGGGCAGCGTAAGCAGTTGAGGCTGGTGAGGTGGGCAGGTGGGCAGGTGTTGGTGCTAATGGATGGGGAAGTTGAAAGCGCTGGTACTGGTGGTGGTAGGGGGGGAGTGTTCAAATGTGCCTCGTAGATTTGATGTGTCGACATTGCGGTGAATTTCGACGCCGTAGATATGCATGTAACAGGGTATTCCCATGCGATGGCTGAATGTTCGTAAGCAGTGTAATTAGGTGAGGTCGGTGCAGCGGGTGTACGTTGGTGCTCCTGGTGCTGGTTTGTCCGTCTAAGTGCGATGGATTCGCGGGTGACCGACCCGGCCTACGCATGCTATGAGGGTGTGACCGCAACGGGGACAGGTTGGGATCGAGCCCATATTGTTTGTAGTAGGGACGATGGTGGTAATGGTTACGATGGTGGGCGGTGGAACGTTAGCAGTATTTTTGCACGTGAAGGAAGCGGGAGTGGTGGTAGTCATCGTCATTATCGACGTGGGAGTTGCGAATTTGATGGTGGGGTTGGTGGTGGGCGTCGGCAGCGGCGGTGGCTGACTATCGGGTGTTTCCGCATCATCGGTGGCAGTCTCCGTGTTAGACTTGTAGGTCGCTCGTTTGGCTTTGGCCGCGGCGATCTGACAAGCCTCGGGAATTGCTGCTCCAATCTTTACTGCTGTTCTCCAGGTCATTCGATCCTAAGCGAGGTCTTACAGGTCTTCAGATTAAATTTAGGTTCTGAGGAAAGTCTGCAGGGTGTCTCTATAGCGTCGTTATTGTCTCTCTTATCAGCGAACATTTGCAGCGACGTCGTAGTAGAAGAGTTGCTTGGATAGGCGCTCGTCATCCATCCTCAAGAGATTGCCGATCAAGTACAATCAGGGTTGTCTCAGTAGGACGTGGATGCTAAGGGTTCTGGTCCGCTCTCCGACCTCCGTGTCCAGGATCCTGCCCAGCCACCTCAGCTTTAGTATTCTGCAGAGACAGCTGAGGTGAAAATGATAGGGTTTTTTCGCCTGTTTTTCGTACTGCCCAGGTCCGCGCTCCATACAATAACGTAGTCATTATGACAGCTTTGCAAATCTCGTTTTTTATATTGAGTTTGAATCCGTCATGATCAAGGGGATGCTTACGACCATCCGAAGACCTAGCATGTTTTTGGGGTCCAGTACACAACGTCGTCGTCCACTGCGCTGTTCTGCTTGATTTTATGGCCTAAATAGGCCAACCGGCCCACAGCTCTGAAATGGGTGCTGTTGACACTGATGCGAGTTTCCTCCCTCTCAGATTTCGATATTGCTTGACGTATGACCAGAGCCTTATACATCCTCCATCATTCTCGCTTGAGACGCGCCGCGCGCTTTGAATTTCGACTCTCAAAAAGGAACTTTTCAAACGGTTTCTTTTCTCACGGAAGACGGTTATTTCTCCAGAAAAAAATGAATTATAGAAAACCTCACTGCCTTGCAATCATCGATATATTTATCTTACGATCAGGACAAGTATTCCGCAAATTTCATCTTCTGCGGGATTTTGTTTTGATATACACCACCTACCGTTCCAAAACACTGTCTCAAGCTGTTCTTAAGTGCTTCTGCCTGTCGCGCTTTTTATAGTCAGATCGTTATCAACTTTTAAATCTGAAATTTTTTGAAACTGCCATCAGACCTTTCACTTTAGAGATATTTCGGCAGACCAAATATACAGCAATTACCTCTTAAATTTGTTCCCGTAGATTTCCCTTTTTAGCATAACTTAAGAAAGCACAACGAACCTGTACACTGCTGCCCAAGATGTGCCGACTCTACGCGGAGTCGAGCTCGCGACCCTCGCAAAGTCGTTCGATGGCCAAGACCATTCGCCCTAACCAACACGGTTATAAAGGCTCTTACAAAATTATACGGCTTGTACAGTCGGGCCTCACGCAAATAGAATTTGTGGTGAATTGCAGCTGTTAGCCCTCAGGGTCAACCATCTCGTGAAATAGGTCGAACAGATAAAGACTCTTCTACAATATGATTAAGGTACACCTGACGATAGGAATGTCTCCAATGGATGAATAACTGGGAGTAAAGCAACAGAACCTCACTTAAGAGGCTCTTCAGAAATTCATTCTTTAAGAGACACGACTGCGCAGGAAAGAATAGCGAAAAAACGAACCGACAGCGGTCAACGAGGGAATCAGAAAATCCTAGAAAAGAGGGAACCCGGTGGTAAAAGTCCAATGAGAATGGGCAGCCGCTTTTAAGTGATATCTCCATGGAACCCGAACCAGAGACCTCGACAACAGCCTCGTCCATAACAGTTAGTGGCGAAAGTGTAAAAATAACAACGCCCAAAAAATTTGGATCGGATGGGCCCAGCACGAGTAGTGCTATTGAGGCACTTATCAAATCTGCAGACCGTTCGTGACAACGGCTTCTTCCAATTCAGTCAAAACAGGCATCGTGCATCAAAACCGCGATAGGAAATGTGTTGCGCCATCGCTGTCTAATATCCTTAGGGCATCACAACCCCCCCCCCTCCCCGGACGATATATCAACAAACAATACAAGCGATATTGCTAGAGAGCAAAGTCTCATTATTCAGGGGCTTCCAGAATCAAACGCCAAACGCTCCTAAAGAGTGGGTTTCGGAAGATCTTACGCTTTTTCAAGGCTTGATCAATAATATCTTGGAACCCACTGAGGAAATTGACGTGCTTAAAGCCTCTGGTTGTGTCTGATTTCTGCCGTCTCAGTTACTTCGCCGACAAGATGTTTTGTGTGCATCATTTTCGATACTAGGAGCCACCAATCGTCATATCAGGCCGCGCCCTTCGTAAAGCCCGAAGATGCCGTCCAAATGAAAGTTAGCTGCCAGGCTACAACAAGAAATCGGTGAGGGACCTGTTTTTGACACATACATAGGCAAGAAAATCGAAAGTAACCTATATCATATGACGTATTTCATGGAAAGTTTTGACATTTATGAGAATATCTTCATACCACGGAAACCGACCACACCACTCCAACCCAAGCTTTGAAATGATAGAAGAATGCTGGTTCTTTAAAGCAAGGTCTAACATGATTTTATATACCGTTTGGCAGATTCATATAATTGAAATGAATACAAGGTTGTTAAATTATCATGGCACATCAGCTCATTCTTCACTATAATTAATCTGGCTTATGTGAACCCGCAACGACGCACCAACCGTCGTGGCCTGAAAGGTCGCTAACTGACAAGACAACTCGACCCCTTCTCCGAGCGAGCAATGTTTCTCTCTCACGGTGGCCCTGCAGTGGGTGGCGTAACCTACGAAATACAAAATGATATTTAAAAATGCAATTTCGGCTAGAGATGTTGGTGAGAATTAAAAGTGTAAACCCACAGAAAAAAATAGAGAACGGAGCCCACTCTAATACGGCGTGGATGCTGATATTACTTTTATCAGTAGGGAAGATGTACGCGGAAATTAACGAAATCCGCCAAAGGCCTTGCGAAAACTCGCACTTCTGTTTTTTTGATTATCCCAATGAGGCGCGAAACCCACTGCGCACTTTGAGAGATGCGAATCAGGGGCGTATAAACAAGCACAAAACGAATAATCCATTGGCTAAGGAGAGCCAAGTTGGGTGAAACGACATGCGGCAGGCAAATTTGACACTAGTCTCAGCCATGACCTTATCCTAAACCCTACTCTTTAACTTAACCTTTTATTTGGTCTTAGTCTTTATTCGTAATTCAGTCATTTCCTCTAGCTTAACCGGGAACGTAACCTTAAAATAAAATGCCTGCTTAAACCGAGCAAGTTGATCTTTTCCAATAATCGAAACTAGTCCCAAAATATTTAATCGTCGCTGGAATATTTACTTAAGTGGACATATGGTTGACTGTCATACAACATAACTTCATGATATTTCAATCATTTCAGGATGCCGACTTTTGAATGCACGTCTTTCCGGCCATCTTCAGAAGTTCCACTTACTAAAAATTACTGCCTAGGTAGCGTGTTTTTTTTCATTTATTTTCGACCCAAATAAAAAGCACACACAGGAATATCTCCACTAGTGCTCCTATTGTAGCAAACGACTTCATCGTCAAGTTGCCAGTCCCAGAATGCACCCGCTTCACCTTTTTCCACTTGTATTAAAACCTGCTTTGCAGAATGTCCACAAAAACGCCGCCTTAGTCTGCAATGCTCAGCAGAATAGCAAATCACTCGGATTTTAAGAACCGTTCGGTAGGTGATGTAGATCAAGACCAAATCCCAGCAGAAGACGAGGTTCGCGGAAAAGTTGTCCTGGTCGTAAGATAAATGTGTCGATGAGCACAAGGCAGTGAGGTGTTCTATAATTCATTTTTTGTGGAGAGACAGCCGTGCTCCTTGAGAACAGAAACTCCTTGAAAAGTTCCTTCATGCGAGTCAAAATGCAAACCGCGCTGAGCGTTGCCGTCTAATACCCTTAGGGAACCACATTCCCTTGAGAGCGATACATCAACAAAAGTACGAGCGAAATCGCTAGAAGGCACTGTCTCATTACTCAGTGGACCCCTTAATCATACGCCAACACTCCCAAAGAGCGGCTTTCGGAAGATCTACCGCTTGTCCAAGACCTACTAAAGAACATCGTGGAACCCACTGAGGCAACTGAGTAATTCAAAGCCATCCGTCTAGGAAAACGAACAATAAGCCAGCACGCACATAATCCAACCTCTCAAATTTGTGCTGGCTTGTAAGGAACAAGCCGGGTTAATTATCTCCAGGCGCTCTGGAATAAAAGGCACAAACCCCGGCGTTTTTTTCAATTGCATTACTCGCCATCAGAAAGGCTGAAACGTCATTTTCTAGTTTTAGAGCTGAGGAAGAGACTCAGCGAAGGAGTAAGGAATTTGGTTATCTACGGCAACCAAGTCCGACAGCGTCCTCCATTCTATCTTTGAACGGGCCCTATCCGGATAACCGCGCAGCTGACATAGTAGACAAAAGTCGCAGACGCATCAAGACCACTTCTCTGACGGCCACAAATCGCAGGCTGAAATTCCTATAAACAAATGTGCAGAGCATGTTATCGAAAGTCGAAGGGCTAAACATTCATCTATCTGATCTATCCCCAGATTAAATCTCACTGAGAGAAACTTGGTTGAATCAACACGTAGACAATCGTGAGTTAACCATACTCGGATACCAGCTGTTTAGGAGAAAGAGAGGCCAGGACGTCAGGAAGGAGGCTTATTCACGTATGTAGAACATAGGCTTATAGTCTCAGACAAAGCAGATAAATTTAAGTTTACTTCTGAGGCAAGTTGGCGTACTATAAAAGAACCAGGTTAACCAGGCCTCGACGTCCTGACGGTCTACTGACTGCCGAGAAATGATCCCACCACTGACGTCCGTCTGATTGAGAACCTGGAGAGATTATCTTTTGTGTCCGACGTCTTAATCAGGGAAGACTTCAGTGCAGGTTATGAAATCCGTTACACAATGCCATATACAGCTGACATTTATTTCGGCCATGTTGATGTCGGACTATATTCCATTCTGTACCGCCACATGCAGGCCAGTCCTCCCTGTATTTTTCTGATGCTATTTTTCTGAGGGTTTTTTTCTCCTGTTAAATTACTACAATCATTTTTAAATTTTACTTTGGAGTTTTTTTTCACCCCTCGTTTTTTTCATTTTCATTTTGCTTAACGGACTTCTAATCTCAAAAACTATGTATTGCACTTTGTACAGATTTTGCCTACCTCGTCTAAAATTCGCATGTAAATTTATTTTTACTTGCTTTGATGGGACCCCGACGGGTCTTTAATAAAATAATTGAATTGAATTGAATCCACTGATCGACTCTACCGTAGCGATGGCGTTTGTGGTCTCTGAACACTATGGCCGATCTCACCATGGACAATTTCGTTGGTCAACAGCGACAGCTGTTCCTGAACACCTCTTTTTGACTATCCCCAACCTCATGAAAGGAACTGACGTCCGACAATCTCCGATACCGTGCAACACTCCCTCCCCCACCCTTCTTGACGGTCGAATGTATGCCGCCAGAAGTTTTTTCTCCTGAACCCTCCAAACCATAAAAACCATCATCAACTATATTTTTATTCCTTTACCTCAGGAGTTTTTTTCACCGCTGGTCGGATTTGTGTTTAACGCTTCCCTTGACAATGTCTGTAAACTGGCATTAAATAAAATTATCATTTGAACACAGCAAAAAAACCTAAACCAGACTCATCTAATTCGGCTGCACTTTGGCTTTCTTGGTTTTGTTTGTCTGCTTAGTCTAAGAGCGCGAATTCAGAGTTTGTTTTGAGTTTAAAAAACCTCAGATCCAAGGCATTCCATGTGGACCTAAGGCAGCTTGGGTTAACGATGGAACTGATGACCGTGATGGCGGACAGCAATAAGCGCATAGTTTTCCGCGAATAGTAGGTCGTAAACGGCTGTCGTGAAGAGACGTTTTGAGGCCTGCTTGCGTTAGATATTGAGAAGTTGACCGCTGGCCCTGCAGAGGATGCTGATCCCAGGGCGCTCCTTACGGGAGACGTCCTCAATCATTGCAGAGAAAATGAGAATGAAGAGGGTGGGCACGAGCACACAGCACGACTGTTCTCCATTGGTGACTAAGAATATTTCAGAAACTCTCTCACTGCCCGTGACATCATCTCGTTGTGGATCTGACGCACTATGGGCGTGAGTCGTCCAGAACAGTCGAATTTCAGTATAATTTTCAAGAAACCATCGTTAACCATCTTTTCAATGCATTGTGTGCATTTTGAGGAACTTCTCCGGCGGTTGTTTAGCTGCGAACGTCATACTGACGAGACCGTGATACCGTGGAATCTGCTTTGTCATTCGTGAGAAGTTCTTGTTACAGGTGGCTATTGAGGCGATTGCGAAGGATCATACGGGGATTTCCGCCGCAACGGTGGGCATCGAGATTCCTCTGTTATCACCACAGCATTGCCGGTTTCCTTGCGACCGTAGAGACGGACGCATATGGGGTCCTTGGAGTATCAGGGGATTTGGCCTTACCGCCAAATATCCTGAAATAGCTTTGACAGTTTGTTTATCAGCCAAGAGCCGCCATGGCTGCAGAGTTTGGCGGGCTGACATCGGATGCCGGTGCATTTTCACTGGGAAGCTCTTGCGCGGATTTGATTGGTTCTGACAGGGGACGAGGATGATCAGTGTCGGTATTGGTCTCCACTTTGAGAAGCCAGCCGATGGCGGCGTCGGATGACGGGCTAAGGTAGTTTTGAGGCGCTCTGTTCAGCACTTCAGAATCTGAGACGTTTCGTAATAAGTTTTTATCGGCTGGAGCTGAGCAGTCGCGGTTCGCCTATCCTTAGCTTTTCTCGGCCTCCCGATCCATCTATGGGTTTTGCGTATTCACCTGTATTTATTTCATCAGGCCTCGACCGCAAATGAGGCAGCATTGTCTTCATCAGTCCGACGACAGATGGAGGCTTTGTGCAGCCTGTTCTTCTCTGGAAATCGATTTCAGATTATGACGACATGAGCGAAAGAAGATATCCGGGGTTGTGGATTGGATGACGTTCAATTAAGGGCCGCTGTCTCTCCATGGTGATGGTTTCGTCCAAAGCCTGCAGTTCATCCAGAGTATTTTCAGTTGACTGCTGAATTCTATGTGGTGAGTTAACACACTAACCACACCGTGCTTAACATGGTTGCGGGGCGCTTACCTTGTGGCCTCCTGCGAATTTTTAGCCGAAATTAGATCGGAGAATACTAGGTGGTGATTCGTGTAGCCTATATCGTCGAATACCGTCTTTGTCATCAGCACGTGAAAACGGTCTCGCCTTCAAACGAGAACACAGTCAAGCAGGCGCCAGCGCCACGCTTTTGGCGCATTCAGGTGCCCTTCTCGCTCACTGTAAGGTTGAAGAAGGTGTTGTACAGGAAGAGGTGGTGTTTTGCACAGGTTTTAAACAGGGGGTTCGATTTCGTGGCAGTCGCCTATCCCATGGGGACCCACTACTTCTTCCGAAGCAGATTAATCTGACCCGACTTGAGCAGAGAAGTCGGCAAGGAAAGACAGCTTGTCTGTCTTTGTCACAGTCGCCATGCTGGTGATCATGTCATCGTAGAAATTGTTCCTCACATCGTCAGAGCTTGTGTTTGGAGAAGCATAGGCGGTTACGATGGTGGGCTGGCCAAAGAGTTTGGGGGATTGTAGATACAGCCAATAATCGCCTTTCTTTGCGGCAGGAGAATAAAAGACGCAAAGTAGAAGTAACCCGTGAATAAAGGGGCAAACAGGTAATAGGGAGAGTGTTTAGGTAAGACCTAATATGAAGAAAATAACTGCCCCACGCCTTGTTACGCGGTCTTGACGTCCAAAATTGAAGTCGTTTATGAGAAGGGTAGAGTCATGAATTAGAGAATGAGTCTAAGATTCTGTCATAAATGTAATATCAGGCGTCGTTTCGAGAACAATGGCTCTAATTTTGACCGTTTCGTTTATAACAGACCTGGCATTCAATAATATAATATCTATTTTTTCGAACGGCAAGGCTATTGTCGTAGACAATTATAAAAAACAGTGGATGCTGATATGTAAGCTGTGAATTAGTGATGCTTGGAGAATAAGTACCAGTTGGTTTAGACCTATGGACTTTATTGCTCCACTAATTAGCGAATATAACAGCTGCGTAGATCTACTGGTTTCAGAATAGGGTGAAATATTATTCCGAATATTAGACAAAATTCAAACTATAATCTTGCTTTCTCAATGTTCGCAACTCATAACTAGCCTTTCCATGCTTCAGCTGGCTGACCTGGATCTGTTTATACTGTCAAAGGTGCACACTTTCGAATACTACGCTTGCCTTTCCGTGTGATTTGTTATCGCGGGTCCTATGCCAGTAAGAATCGCAAATTTCTATGTACAATAAGGAAGCTAGCAACTCAAAGAAAAATAACCTGGTGAAATTGTATTCAATTACAACAGCTGGTTCTTGTTTGGTTGGCTGCAAAATGACTTTGTCAGCAGCAGCACTGTTATATGGGATTAATTATTCAAAAAGCCATCATTTTTCGAGATTATTAGTAGTTCCAGCTTGCGATTTGACTTAAATAGAACTTTATTTTATATTTAAAAGGTTTACGTTTGCATGCAATTAAAGTGCCTTTAATAGCACAACTGCAACTTTGGCAAGACGCCAACGACCATATATGTTACGCTAACTGGTGCTTTTAAAGCGTAAGTTCTGCAGGTCGCTAATGCAGTTCTCGAACGTCCTTCACGCGAGGTATTTGATCACTTACGTCGTTTTATTCACCAGTCTATACCAAATTCCCTTACGAGTACATTCTCAGATCTCTGTTTTTTGAGGTGTATATCAGTGGCCTACGTAAGTGCGCCAACGACTACCTTTCGTTTGCAGAGTGTATAGACATTTAGAGCCAGGCTTGATGTTATAATGACATAAGTATATTTATGTCGTCAACCTGCGGATCAAAATATTGGACCTCGCATTAGCTGCGAGAGAATTTTCTTATCCGAAGTAACCGGAGTTACCTGAAATTAAACTAGGAAATGCGCCTATGCGCAGTTTTAGTTGATGGAATAATTTCTCCAACTGGATCGGCTAACATGTGAATTTTTACCCCTGGTAATGCGACACCATCTTAGAAGTCCCTAAACTTTATAACCCAGCCACTTAAAGAGCCTTTTCAACTTCGTGGACGCATCGAAAACTTTACCGACCAAAACCTTAGTACATCGTTAACGACGTCTGTCCGTTTGTTTTCTGAATACGGCTCGGATCGCGTTTTAATATTAAGTCAAAGTCATTTTGATTTTTAAAATTTTCGAAATCAAACTGTTGATTGTTATTCCTATTCAACGCCTGATTCTGATAGAACAACCATGCCAACATAAGTTTTCCATGATTCGACAACGAGAGCAACGCCCGATTGTTACACGTTTGTGTAAAATTATTGGTTGATTTAATAATTAAGCATTTGGTTTATCTTGCCCCTATTGCCATGCACTAGTTTGAATGATCATTAGAGGAGTTATTCAAATGGTCTGGACGTACAGATATTCAGAAGACAAGTTTTTCACAGCTGGTTAAGATATCTTGAAGCAGTCTCCTGGAGACGGGGTTATAGCAACCTTGAGCCAAAAGTGTGTCAACTCTGTATATAGCAAAAAGAACCCAAAAATGTGCAATTTCCAGATATGGTGCTCCTTGTGTTATCAGTTTGTAGAAACAGAGTGTTTTCTTGAAGGAATGCATGAAATTTTTGTTTCTCCACACTGTTATCTTGATCAGCTTTGTTTACTTACATACCTGTGTAAACGACGTCATTATGTTGCTCGGAAAAGTTTTTGTCGCTTTTATTTACATTTACCTAGAATATTTTGTTTTCGGCTCGTTATCTTTTAAGATTTCCCCTTTTTATGCAGTATGCTAGTCGTGTTATTGTGGCGCAGTTCCATCGCCTCTATCCGTTGCCTTAATGATAGCACTTTACATAACTCCTTCTCATTTACTTCATTGTTCATCTCATATTTCGTGTACGTATTGTTTTTGGGGGCCACTTGTCCGACCTGTCCGGTATTCTTCGAATTTTGGACACGTTCTACGTTGTTACCAACATTAACAGATTTAGCAATCTGAGGACATTTATCAAATAAATATCTCACTTCCTGCGTTTAGCAACGTGTTAGCCTATCTCTCATCTTTCAAAAATTGTTTGTCTAAACGATATTAAACAGGCTTTATCATCTCGTACTAACTGAGCAGCAATACATCGTTGTTTTAGTTCCTGCATCTGTAGTATATTTTCATTAGCTTTCCCCTTTTAATGTTAAATGTTTAGATTAGGCGGCATAATCTGTCTAAAATATTCAACAGGTTTGTCTATAACACAGCAATTCTAAAGCACTACTCACACCATAGTTGGCTACATTTTTGCCACTTAAACCACTATTCTGAAATGGAGGAGGTGCAGTGAGATAAAAAACTTCAAGGTTTCTTACGCATGTCGGCAAGATTACGAGTCAGAAAAGGCGGTAGACAGATTACTTCATACAGCCGGCAAAAGTGGCCTCAAGTGAAAGTAAGATAATTAAAGGTCCTGAGCTCATTTTGGGCAAGAATTGTCCGGCTGCTTTATATTTCAAAATTATTCCCGCCCCACTGTTTACTCTGTCCGTGTTTGCACCCAGGCTCACCTGACTCAAGTCCTATTCTCCACCGCTTTTTTATCCTAATTAAAGCAAAATGTTCGTTAGAATTCGTATAATTGTGGACTTCTGCCACATTATTCGATATTTTAATCTATCTTCGAAGCTTGATGATCGCAGTTTCCTTTGGAACAATTGCTTCGTTATTAAACAGTGAAAACTCTAATTAGAATACATCTAGCAGTATTTGCGATTGTGGGTAATGTAACTGTGCAGTTTATGAAGAATAATAGCCGCATACTAAACGTGGGCCCCGGCGTGTCAGTGATGACTGTTTATGCTAACTTCGCCTCCATCGTTTATAGTATTGTGTTTATAATCCAACAAATCACAAAAAACTGTCGACTTTAACCCATCACCGGAAATTGACTTAAGGAACCTCATCTCAACATGTTCATGAATCCGTTAATCAAATCAATTCCTTGTAGCAGACAAATCTTGTATTGATTTTTAAATCTGTTGTTTTCCCCTCTTCGATATCATCCTTCGTTTTTCAACGTCATAATGTTTATTCATTCTGTTTAGGTTGAGGCAGACACCTGATGCCATTATCGTCTGCACGTAAGTAGTCCTTTTGAAAAATACCGGAGTGTTTTTTCGTTTTCTTCCAGGGCAACTTGGTTTTTAACATTTTGCTAGTTCTTTTCAGTCAATTTTTCTCTTGTAGGTTTTTGTCCGCGTATACATAAAATCCTCATAAGTATTATTTCTTTAAATAACTTTATTTTTATCTTCCTTTTTCACAACAAGTTAGAATATGGCGGAAATTTGTGACACCATGTTTGAATTATTTATGCTAATGATTAAGTAGGAACAGAAAAACCATTTTCAAACCCGTGTTTTCTTACGTAGATATGATGTCCGTCTCTCATGTCAGACTCGAAGTTACATCGTCAGCATTCGACCAGTATCGTCGTATAAATTGAAAGCTTTGTCATTATCAGACAAGGAATCTCAATAGCTTAGGTTCTTAGTTCACAGAATCTAGCCCAAATACATCGGGAGCTCCAGAGCGT
>CACRXP010000776.1:27743-39789 GCA_902702965.1 Spirometra erinaceieuropaei
TCGCTGATGAAACTGCAAAACCGGGTCTTTAAAGCCAGCCAAGCTTTCGGTCAGCCAAAACACTGTCAGAAACAGTCGTGGCATCCTACTCAGCATAAAGCTGAGGATGTTTAGGGTTTCAGTTCTTCCAGCGCTGCAGGGTGGAGAGGAGACCTGGACAGTCTAGTAAAACCAGCAAAGAAAGCCCAGACAACTGCACCCCGGCTGCTTACGAAGAATACTAAAACCGAGATAAAAAGACAGGATACCAGACACGGACATCCTAGAAAGGATCGGACCCTATGTACCTCAAATTTGAGGATGCGCAGGGTTGTTGTCCTGATATTGCTCTTGTAGGAGGTGAAGATGTGGACTGTTAATGAGAGTACAGCAAGAAAACGCATGCGTTTTCGCATCACTTGCTTATCGTATATACTGAGGATTGGGTAGCAGGGAAGCATCGTAGACTATGAGATCATGAAAAGATCAGGTGTCCTCAATATCCACGCCAAGTTGGGACAAACGCAACTCCGGTGGAGCTCCCGTGTGGTAGGGATAGATAATGATCTTCTATCCCATAGACAGTTATAATACAGTATCTTTGAATCTATTAGGGCAATAATTATAATATGCAACTATTAGGATGGCCTACAGACAAGACCGACAAAGGCGTAGTTATAAGTTCATCTTGAACACTTTCCTCAAACATCTAAACTTCAATCAGGATGTCTGGGAGACGTCGCTCAAGTCGTCAGACGTAGTGCAAAGCCGTCTTCGAAACGAACAGAATGGTCGTTTGCAAGACAAAATGGGACCCCCGTGACTCATGTGCCATGATTCAGTTACACAAACATCCAAACTTGTTCATCTTGTCCACAATGGCAACAGACATTCCGAGCAATGCTCTGTCACGTTGGACATTTGTGGACCCAGTGCAGTGTCGCAGCGACAATCTCACCAATCATCTCGTGAGCCACCACCACTACCGCCGCCAATGATGTCACCAGTAAGGAAACTTCCTCCATCCCGCCCACAATCACCAAAAGTTCCCCCACCAACCAACAGAATGAATCCAGTTTCAACTCCTCCCCATCGCAATCGAAACTTCGAATAACGCATCGGTCTGGTCGGTCACTTACAAATCCATCGTACTGCAACCAGTGAACCAAAGTCAGGAGCCCTGGCATATCAGTTCGACGTCACAAATGATGGAGCACCGAGGACGCGGGATGTTGTGGGCAGTGTAAGCAGTTGAGGCTGGTGAGGTGAGCAGGTGTTGGTGCTAATGGATGGGGAAGTTGAAAGCGCTGATGGTGGCGGGGAGGGGGGAGTGTGCAAATGTGCCTCGTAGATTTGATGTGTCGACATTGCGGTGAATTTCGACGCCGTAGATATGCATGTAGCAGGGTTTTCCCATGCGATGGCTGAATGTTTGCAAGCAGTGTAATAAGGTGAATTCGGTGCAGCGGGTGTACGTTGGTGCTCCTGGTGCTGCTTTGTCCGTCTAAGTGCGATGGATTCGCGAGTGACCGACCCGGCCTACGCATGCTATGAGGGTACGACCGCAACGGGGACAGGTTGGGATCGAGCCCATATTGTTTGTAGTAGGGACGGTGGTGGTAATGGTTACGACGGTGGGCGGTGGAGCGTTAGCAGTATTTTTGCACGTGAAGGAAGCGGGAGTGGTGGTAGTCATCGATATTATCGACGCGGAAGTTGCGAATTTGATGATGGGGTTGGTGGTGGGCGTCGGCCGCGGCGGTGGCTGAGCATCGGGTGTTTCCTCATCGTCGGTGGCAGTCTCCGTGTTAAACGTCCTGGAGGTTGCGTTAATGGTAATATTGGAGACGTTTTCGGAGTCGTAAAACATAATATTGTCATAGCCTTATTGCATTAAGCCCAAAGACGTTCGACGAAATCCATCCACACGCAGAATGTCCGTTTGCTGCGCGAAAACGATGCAAACGGTTGTGGGTCCGCGGCGCTTACGACTTGTGAGTCGTTCGTTTGGCTTTGGCCGAGGCAATCTGGCCAGACTCGTGAATTGCTGCCCCAATCTTCACTGCTGTTTTCCAGGTCAGTCGATCCTAAGCGAGGTCTTACAGGTCTTCGGATTGATTTTCAGGTCCTTAGGAAAGTCTGCAGGATGTCTCTATAGCGTCGTTATTGTACCTCTTATCAGCGAGCATCTGCAGAGACGTCGTAGTAGCAGAGTTGTTTGGATAGGTGCTTGTCATCCATCCTCACGAGATTGCCGATCAAGTACAATCAGGGTTGTCTCAGTAGGACATGGATGCTGAGGATTCTGGTCCGCTCTACGACCTCCGTGTCCAGGATCCTGTTAGCCACCTCAGCTTTAGTATTCTGCAGAGACAGCTGAGGTGAAAATGATTGGGTTTCCTCGCCTGTTTTTTGTACTGCCCGGGTCTCCGTCCCCGTGAATTAGCGTGGTCAAGACTACCGTCCTGACATACGTCGTGTCCCATGCGCCTCGCCTGACAACAGTACCCGGGGCTTTCGGCCATTGCATAGGTCAGTTCGGTCATATGCATCTCTATTGCAGTCTTCAGCAAAACAACAGAGTTCGGACCCATGTCCACACCTCACTGTATCTTCTCACTCTACGCCACACACGAAACTACTACACACCAGGCACATACGTGACGTCTCTTCATAACAGTGTCCATCTGGCTCCATTTTGCTATTGTCTATTTGACGGGCGCAGAGTCGCGTCCCTGATCAGGTCCATTTCTCTTAAGGGGAAACTATATTCTTTGATGTTATCTTTGACTTGGTAGGGGAGGCCAGACTGTGTATGTTGAGCGAGTAGACGAATTGTCTGGCTTTGCTGGCCATTTATCCCGCCCCATCCCTACGACTGCCTTGACCTTGTCTTACCATTGTAATATTTTGGACGGCAGAGGAAAGAGAGGTGTAGGTGCTGCGCTAGCCTACTTTAATGGAAAATTAGTTCACTCGCAAGTCACTGCTGCTGAGCCCACCTAGTTGGGCAGTGGGTGACGTCGATTGCGACGATCGAACTGTCGTGTTTATGTGATGGGAGGAAAATAAGCGTTGTAAACCCAATGTAACTCTATCGGAATATAAACCAACTCACGAGCAATCATTAGTACTCCAACTCGACATCATTAATCATTCCTGTAGAAAGGTGAAATGACGGGAATACACATCCCTTGCACGCCCAGAAGGATTGTTATAACTATAAAGCCTATGGTGACTGGGATCAGAATGCAGGTGTTTCAACGTTGATGGAGGACGCCCAAGAGTAGCTGTCTCAAACTTTACAGGATAAGAGACAGTTGAGAAAATACTTCGCACTACATCAAGCCTCCATCGGATACATAACAAATTATGTTAACAGTTTTTTGTACATTTCAATTGTTTTTTTCCGCAAAATATTTCATCGGATCCCTTTAAAGTATAGCATTCGAGCTAACCGTTGTATAGCAGCTCCAGTTGCGTAACTCAGAGCTAGATCTTCTTCTATTGTTTGTCGACTAGTTGGGCTTCATAAACGCCAGAGGAACCTTTTTCGATTCCAGCCGAACTTTAGTTTTTTTAAAGCAAGTTGTTTAAGTACGCGGAGGATTATCGTGATCCCAATTGTTTAGAGCAGTTTAGTAGACAACTACGTCTCTGTTAACAAAGGTATAGCTGTACTTCCCCATTACCTTTGGTTTATTAGAAGTAAAAAATTATATCAATGTGGAGTCTGTCCCTAATTTATAGGCAACTTTTGGTTTTTCAGCATCGTATTTTATGGACGGTAAAGATTGTGTCTGAAGCTCATGAATGATCTTATTAAATGACCACCGTAACCTTATTCGCCGCTTATATTTCTCTACACCTCCTAGGGTCAGCCAATTCTGGCACGCTGTATACCTCCGGCGCAGACACATGCAGTCATTTAATTCTGACTCGTGATCAGAGAGCTTCCAGGAGGTCCTCCTCACGGCGCAGCAGGTCGCCGCCAATGAAAGCTGTATCCGTAGTGCCCGGAAGGCAATTTCATCTTGACCTGTCTCCCAGACTCGCCTTGATTCGACCTTTGCCGAGGTTGCAGCTGCTTGGTAGAGTAACAGGCAGCCACCCACGTTCTGGTCCACGCCGGTCAATTCGGTCCTCTACAGCCAGATGTCGAGGTGGGCTGTCTGCCACCGTCTTCATTTTACAATTTTTGACGAGGAATGGACATGTAAGCCCACTGAGAAGGTAAAACACAGGGACTCCTGAACTACGGGAAGGATGTTGATATAATTTTTTTTCGGTAGGGCAGCAACTAAAGTAATCTGCGGTAGGCAGTGAGAAGAGTCACGTTTCTGCTACTTGTTTGTTATATTACCTCAATGCGTTTCTGGAACAGATCGCTCGACTCGAAAGACGCATATGACGGACGTGCAAATGGGTGGAAAACGGATAATCCAAGGTTAATGGTTAAAAAAGACCAGATTGGACGAGACGATATTCGGCGGGTAAACTTAACCCTAACACCTAGTTTAACCCTAACTGTTTCTCTACCCCCAATTTTTGGCCTTACCCTAATCTTTAACTTGACCCTAGCCTTAAACACTAATTAAATTGTTTTCTTCAGATGAGCCAGCAATGCAGTCTTGATATCACATGCCTACCTGTATAAAATAAGCAGGCATGTCATCGTAGTAAAAACTGGGGTCTGCATATTCGATCGTAATCCTATATTTCTATCTTGGGAACATTTGGACATGCATGTTCAACTTAAAGTAAGTGAAGTCATTGAGATGCACTTCTTTTCAACCGCATGCGGTAACCGCACTTGGAAATACTGACTACTTAAGTAGTATGCATTTCTTCTACTGCATTTCGATGCCCTAACAGATTCAAATATATTTTGTACAAAACATGATACAGGTATTTTTTATTGCACTCACCTGGTAACAATCATGTTTTGTTCAGATTTTATTTTCGAAGAAAGAGTGTCCTTCAGCTTTGAGAAGTTTTTCAATTCAAGAATAATTTTGAGCCCGATTTGCCGTTTCACTTGATTTTAGGACTTTCATTCCACCAGTTGTATACCTTCAGGATAAGGAAAAACATGCATTCTTTTATGCCACCGAGCAGAAACAACACAGTGCTCACAACATTTTGCAACGAGTGGGGACTATGTCCTATACTTCATGGGGGCATTATTAAACAGACAGATACCATGCTATCCGGATAGACATTATAGGGCCTTAAAAAGCTCATAATTACAAACCTTTTTAAGACCGAAAGATACCCCTTCTTCAAGTGTAAAATTTAAAGAGGACGTTATTTTCTATCGAATAGGTGTAAGAAAGATTATTTTAGCATGTTATTCAAGATTTGGCAAAATTTCTTGTTGAAGGTTGAGATATATCAGATGTAATCCGCGTACCCGAGCCCACATTTTGTAACGCTTTTCAAAATAAGACTAGGTGACTTGCCAGACCTACATACTGAGTCTACATACGAATAACTGTTGGGAGGCGTTTTCTAGGAGGCCCAAATATTACGGATTTCTGGGTACCTGCGGACAGCCCTTGAGGGGATTACCGTACACCCAGACGACCTTGGCTAACCCTGGTTTCTACATTGCCTTCAGCACGATCACCGAGGAAAGTGCACCGCGACAGACAGTGCCGAACTTACCGCCCTGCCGGCAACATAACTCGCAGAACAACCTCCAATTCCAGTATAAAGCAGAGCCGAAGCGTCAGCAAAGATAGGTGCATGCCTCTGAGTCCAGCCAATGAACAGAGAGCGGACGTAATCAGTCAGCCAAAATGTGCCGCTATTGAGTCTTCGATTAACTCATCCGAAATCCTTGACATAAATATTCCTCCGTGTGCGGAAAAGATTTATCTCGAGAAGTAAGTCACCACTTTCATCAAAGTGTGGTCAAGAAGTACCATAATCTTCTCCCTTAAGTAGGCGAAGAGACTGGCTGCAGACTACTACTTATGCCCAAAGTTGTCTATACTAAACGTTGTTTTGAAATTGCTTCTCATTAGCTAAAGTTAGTAATTGCGGTCTAGAAAAAGTTTCCTCGATTTAACATAATATCGAAACCGGAATGCTAGCGGTCGCCCCCAGACGATAACTCGGTACGACAGTCAGTACCCATTGAGGGTCAGCGGGATATGTAAGTTCCTGTTTAGGGAACACTGTGCTCTTGTCAAATCCTGCCTTTTGGTCTTTTAGTTATGAAAAAGACTGGTTCAGCACATGACCAATAAATATTAGCATTGTTTCTGTTCCGGCATATAAAACTAACTCTTATACAGGCGAATTTCGAAGCCCGGTTTGTTTTATTGAAGCGGTCAACACGTATTTGGCTCGCTTATACGGAAGGCTACGCGAAAACTCAACTAATGCATCAACCCCTATGCAGTCGGTTTGACACAGACCTGCTACTGGCGCATGAAAGAAGGAAGAGAGAGTGGGATAAATCCAGTCGAGGTTTAGAGTAAACTCTTCTCAATGTGATACAGCAGGCACATTTTTAAACTACGACGGCACGCATCTAATCGCCTCTTAAAAGTTTGCCTACAGACAGGATAATTTCGTTCTCCTTTAGGCTGAGGATCGGACTAAGATGACTCCTCCTCAATTTTATTTTTATGGTGTCTCTCCCCTACGTGCTATTTGAGGCCCCATCTTAACGTGCGGTCCGGGTATGTGTGGAAACCGACGCATGTATGGCACGCGAGCGAACCAGTTCGCTCACGTCTGTGTCCACCTATTTCGATTGGAGACGGGAATAGGCAACAACCTAATACTGGTGGCCTTGAGCTAAATTCCATGGGTACCTAGTCTCGTGCACTAACCTTAACCCTATCTCTAGCCCTAGCCCCGACTCTAACACTAACCCCAGCTCTAACCGTTGCACTAGCTCTAACCCAGTCCCTGATCCCCTTCGCAGCCTGTAATACGAGGGGTACCTACTTCCATATCCTACCCTCAACTTCATTTCGTCGTGCCAGTTTAAGACGGTGGCTTTAGGAGGAGAGGGTAGGGCAGATGCAGCAGATTTCCTCCTTGTTCCCTCACGGGCAAATCACAGTTGGGAATTCAAAGCCGTGGTCATCCTTGTCGTTTCGCATGAACCACCGCATTCATTCAGAGTGCCTTTGCCGGGTCAAGCATCCTTCCTCCCACTACTTGAAGATAAGCTATCAAATCACTGTCAAGCATTCTCCGCCGTTAATGTCTTAAGATCCACTAGGGGGATTGTCATTACTCGTTCTTAATAAATGTGTCAGTTAGTGGGGTCCTTATCGTAGGTGCAGGTTTCAATCAGCTCATCAGTTTCCTACTTCTTATCTTGAGTGACTGTTTCTGAGTCTGTGAGGTTAAATATCTGACCATTTTTTAATATGGGGATAGCAGTTTTGGATGAGTGGCCTCAGCATACAGTCGGTCAACACTCATGAGTAAATGAGCCCAGCTTTCGCCTGGATTGAGTTGTGTAACTGTAGGGTAAGTTAGAACATGGGTAAGATAAACAACACCAGATTACTTTCTGGAGTTTGGACTGTCGTGTATGCTCATGGCACAGCCGCACATGATGAAGTTTCACTGGTGTGCAAGTCAACTGCTGGAGCCGTGACGATGCGTACAGCCATATTTGAAATAGTCTTGATGTGTGGCATATCTTACCATATCTCCAGTTGGTTTTCTGTTTAGATTCTCTGGAGACTCGGCCAAATAACCACATATCATGAACCGACATGGTCTCCCTTTTCGCCTTACAAAACATCAGCGCAACCCGTTTTGGGGCCGAAAAATATTGTATTTGGCCATTTTCATGCAGTAATGCGCGATCTCCGCGTTGTCTTTGCTGTTTCAGCCGTGGGCTTCTGGCATGTCCGGTCTTCACCCCTTCAATGCAACCATTTTTTCTAAGCATGCGCGATAACGCCGTATCGCGTATTGAAAACCTGCAGATTTGGCAACAGCAGCTGGTGGTACTAGACCTTTCGCACAACGATATTGAAAGCATGGATGGATTGGAGCGACTAAGCAATTTGGAGGCCCTGTCCCTCAGCGCGAACTGCATTAAAGTCATGTCTGACGTGAGAGGTCTCACGAAACTTCAGTTTTTGGACCTCAAACGCAACAAGATTTCACGCATCGAGGGTGTCTCTGAGCACCCAAGCTTGCGAGTTTTGTGCTTGTCAGAGAACCGCCTCACGCGTCTCAGTGGAGTGACCAACATGCCTTATTTAAGAGAAATCGACCTCCGAGAAAATCAGATTCAGACGCTTGACCCTCTTTTTGGCATGGATCGACTGCGCCGCGTCTTCCTTAGTAATAACCGTATTGAACGGTGAGTTACCACCTTGTAGGGATTCTTTTAATCATAATTAATACATTTTCGCCAGAAAGTCGCGTCTAATTCATATCGGCAGTCTTAAGTGCTCGCAAGTAATTACTCCGAATCTTCTTGTGGATGTTGAATGTGAGGCCAATTCGTAAGGCGATGACTTTGAGTGAACATTTTTAGTATATGTCTGCGAAATCCGCCTCATGCGGCTGAATGTTCGACACATCAAGAACCATCGCAAGACATAAGCTAGCGGCCATTGTCCGGGCCAACACCGATATCGCGTTTGCCTCCTCATGGCCACAGCCATTACTCCTGTCGTAAGTAGTGTAATCGACCAGACAAAGATTCCCAATCACAAGTCAGAGAAGACGGAGTCAGTTGGACAACCTTTACTATTTTGGAGGTTCGTACACAAAGGTTCTGTGGGCAGTCACCGCGAGCGCGCTCTCCAGACAAGTTGTTGTCTGTGTCCACCTTCGAGGTGCTGAGATTCAGCGCGTGTGTACGCCTTTCGTTGTCTCCGCGTTCGTCAGCCAGAGGAGGGACAGCGTTGATTGGCCTGGAGCACTCGCGAGGCTAGTGGCAAGCCTCTCGTGTCCCAGCAGCGTATCGACGAGGAGTGCTAGAGGGAAAGAAGAGCAGCGTGACAAAGGCGGAGGGCAAGCAGGCACGAACTGTCACACTGCAGGCCATGTCCTCATCTCAGGCAACAAGGTCTCTTCGACGTAGTTCCTAATCTTAAAGGCTCTGAAAGGTGAATAACTGAAGCAAACTTCCGTGCTGAGAACTTGCTTATGGGAAAAGGCTACGGAGGGCCTATTGCTGAAGGAAACGATTGGCTTCGGGGTGTCATCCTATCAGCCCATTTTAATCTTTCATTCATAGAGCCTTTGTCGATTCAGTATCTGCAGGCGACCCCCGGACACAATAAAAATAGATCCTATTGGTTTAAGGGATATTTATTAGTAAGAATGGTTTAGTTTAATAGATGCTTGACGCCTCTGCACAACTTTGGCAGAAACTGTTTTAAGTTGCTTTGGAAAGTAAATGAACCATTTTTAATCCCATTTACACCCGTTACGGAATACCATGCAATTAATCTGTTCCGCACATCCCCCAGTTTTAGGTCACTGAACGGAGTGTCAAAAGGACTCATCGAAGTCTGACCGACATAGTGCAGTTATTTTGGTTATTTTACCTCTTGTCATACTGACAACGTCTCATCTTCATCGTTAACCTTCTTTTTTCTTCCCCGTAGTTGGGAAGGTCTCGGTGGCCTCACAACAGCAACGACGGTGACAGAAGTCACACTTGACGGGAATCCGCTCGTAAGAACCGCAACTTTCAGAAGATTTGCTCGGCTTGGCAATTCTGAACTTGAAAAGCCTGAGGTTATTTGTGTTTCTGATACTTTGAAGTAATATCGCTTTGTTTGTTCCCCAAAAAGCACGGTTATGTGTCCGCATTACTCAAACCTGCAATCAGTAATCACCGCTGGACTTTGGTTTCATCCACGTCCTGTGGTTAATGGGATGCTTGAAGTGAGCAAAACCATACACTTCGGAAGAATATTTTCATTTCAGACATGTCTCTTTCGGTATCTGCGACAAACACGTCAACCAAATAACCTAGGAACTGATTGGTCCCCACTTTCACAGCCTTTTTCAGAAAGTAGGAAATTAAAGTCCTTTGTAAGTGGTTTTTGTCTGTGTTGTAGGACTTGCGTTCCATAGATCTTGTTCAGTCCTCCCCCCGCACAACGCCGCAATGCTAAATCTCTGGTAGGACCGATGTACTTTCAGGCAGTTGAGCGGGCATTTGTAACTTTTCTTTTCTGCTAATCAGTCCAGGGAGAAAAAAGCTGTCATTACTCTGTCTGAAAAATGACTGCTAACTAATGAACCGAGCCCCTGCGACTTCTTTCCACAGATAGCAATTTTTAACTAACAGATTTGTACGGTTGGTTGCGCATAGCAACTAGAAGACATGAATCGAGTGGTCGTTGGAACTGTATCGACCCTTTTGTTCAAACTGGCCTGTCTGCGTTCCTTCCCATTCTGTTAGGTTGATGATTTCTCAACAGCACGAGTCAAAGCCAGACACTAACGCTGTACTTATGGTAGTCCGAGAACTGTCTTCCCGGATTAAAACTGGTCATGGGAAGGTAAGAAGGTCGTTATGTGTAGAGAGCTCTCAGCAACATTCCGCAGAACACTGACCTTTCTCGTTCATAATCGAATGATCTTTCTTTAATCTATTACGATGAGGTGAGCAAACTGTGCGAATTATTTAATTTGGCCGTTTCGTTTGATTTACTTCAAACTGTTATGAACTCTCCGAGGCACTTAATTAACCCCATGGTTAACATTTTCCTTCGGAATTGCAAATAAATCTCGAAGGCTGTACGCAAATCGAATGAATACATTATGAACATCATGAACAACCGTCAGTCCAAGTTTGAAGTGGAACGAGAAAACGACAAATCAGCAAAGAGACCTGAAAGAAAGAAAAAGGCTGATTGGAGAACAGCAAGTACACGCTTGATGTGCTACTCAATAGTTCTGTTGGCTATATATTCCTAATTTTTTCCAAAGCACCTGGATCGGCCGTTTACACTCCTTTGAATTAGGCATCTTGCATCCATGGACAAGGCTGCATGCCAAAGACAACGGAAGTTACTGAAGTTGTATCATTCTCATTTACTTCTATGTGGATCACGAAAGCGAGTCCTGACTAGGATGCGCGTGTTGTAACACTGCTCACTGTGTTTTCTATCTTTCATGCCTTTTTTCTACTTCTATCTTCATGTGCAGGTTGGCTGGCCAGAAAAGGCCCTGGCCGGTTTCGTTCCCTCGAATACCAGCGCTGACACGATCGGACACCGGTCTATGGCCGGAGATGTGAACAATCCAGTATCCGCACGCAGTCTTGACTCATCAGTGAGGGATACCAATACAACCGCCACGAGCGTGGTGGGGTCTAAACCGCTAGTCCCATCCACCATGCTGTCCATCTCGAAGGGGGACGGAAGCAGTGACTCGACCACTACGATCGAGTTAGAAGCCAGCGCCTGTGCAAGCAACGCTGGTTCGCCGCCCAACCTGCCTCATCCTAGCACACCCGGTGAACTGCACGCTGATGATCTTGATCCGGCTTCGAACGGTTCATCGCCCAGTGCAAATGACGAAAGGTGCTGAAAAAATCATTTTCATCCACACTTATGTAAATTTCTACTTAGCTGTGATCCAACCATAGCTTTTTTCATTAATGTTGCCTAACGTTTACTGCTCAAATCATTATTGTTTCGACAGCAGCAACAATAACCGTTCATATTGCTATCGTTAATACCATTTATCGCGAGTTCGTACGCAACCTGATTCTCGGTCCTGAGAAGGGCCCTCCTTCTCCCTCAGCTGTCAATCTTCTGAACCGTGACTATTAGGGTGTCTTGGTGGTTTAAAAATACGTTTGATTATTGGCAAAAAATCCTGAGTGCTTTATTCTAGCTGAAGCGACCGCACTCTCTTTGCCCAGCCATAACGACACATTTGAGTCAAGCGGACTGAAAATTAGTTTGGGTGCTATCACTGGCGCAGCCTGAAGCCTCTGTTTAAGTCATTGCACACACATAAGCGTGAAACATGCAATTCTGTCCTTTAAAATGGATGACAGTTCGACCATCGGTTTCGATGATGTCCACCGTGTGCCCCACAGTTGCAG
>CACRXP010000776.1:56244-85187 GCA_902702965.1 Spirometra erinaceieuropaei
ATACATTGGCAACGTGTCCGAAGTGATCTATCACCCACGATGACCACTACGGAAGGATGCACTGCAGACCGGACGCAACACTTTTGAGCCGGATCCAGAAAGCCAAATGTCACTTTAGGATGCGAAACGTCGACAACTATCTGTTGGGTCTATTGTAGGTTCGGTGAAGCAGATTACTTTGGGGAAATCAGTATGGCACTTACAGACAGTTTCCTCCACGAAGTCAAACTAGCAAAAAGGAGGAACCAAATTCCTCTGGTGACCGAACACTACGTCGCTGTGCGGTGGTGGTCGTCTTAAATGAAGCCGATATTTTGGGTCGGGAGAACGATAGCCAAGCCAGAGAGATGCTTGGGTCCCGGCATAACGATATGCAATAAACCAACCCTTGTCTGCCCCCCCCCCACAGCGTCCCATGTCGTTTGTGTGTCTCAATACTCCGGACAAGTGCGTTGTACCTGGAAGACGACGGAGGGTTATTCCTTTCAAGTTCATCGACCAGCTTGGATATTAGCGGTCCTGTTGGTGATTTCAATCTGCAGTTTGTTAGGAGGCTTGTCCGTAGCCCCAATCACGGCGTTTATGCGCAGTACGTACCACCGACGTGTGGGTTAGTTGTTTATTGAATTCTGCCACTTTGGGCTGATTAAGTACCCTCAATCAAGGCCCACATAGCTGCGAAGGATATAGGATTGTTGGTACAAGGGTTTTGTCAGCCCAAACTTTTGGATTCTCACTCGAATCCATCATCAAAGACAAAATCAGACAAGGGTAGTGGTTCACACAGATGTTGCAGTATTTAAAGCTGTTGTTCCCGCGATCTCCTCTCCTTCTTCGCGACTGCTTCGTTTTGCTATCATCGGTTCACGTAACTATCAATTTGCTCTGAGCGAATCCTGGAGAGGATTTATGCCTGCCCTGTTGTTAAATGGTGGTTTCTTGTGGGTGCGCTCTCGGTCCTTTTGTGTTTCAGCGGAAGACTGTTGTAAAACCTAAACTAAACAGTTCGATTGCAGATTTTGGAACATAGCTTTCCGCACTTAATGATCAGAGTCGGTAGTTAACGGTACTATTCGAGAAGAGAACCAGTTGTCTGTTACCTTCTCCCACTTCGGCGTGTTTATCAGGGATATCTGAGGTAGATTGTGCCTTACTAGCATGGACCTGCTCCGCTCGATCAACACGCGGATTTCATTGCCATATAGCCTAAACATTAAACTTTGCACACCTCAAGCACATATCCCTCGAAGTTTAGGAAGATAGCCCCGGCAATGGACCAGGAGATTAGTAAGATAAGCAGCCCCCTCCTTATTTGGTTCGTATATGATCTTACAAAGCCCCTTAAATGGATGTCACTAGTGCGCTGGATAGTAAAGGGTGGAGCAAACGGGTATGAGGCACGTGGAGGACAGGAGCACATCGGTCACTGCACCCTATGCCACTCCAACCTTGCTATGGATTTAGGGCGGGAGGGTGAAAAGATGGTGAGACAGACCCAATGAACTCTTTGCATTGCAATGAATTTAATTCATTTTGGACTACTACGGTCCACGAAAGTCTCCTTTTAGCCGCTTGACAGGCACCGCAATAACTCAGTCCTACCCAGGACTTAGAATCAGACCGCGGCGACTCGTTAGTATGACCTCGTGACAGCGCTCACCGATGTGGCACTCGAGTGAGTGAAACATGGTTCACGTAGCCTGCCTGGCCAGCAGTAGTGTGACTTGCGCGGATGAGAGAGAAACCTTGGTAATTCACAGCGCACATGCCTCTCCCCAGTTGTCATGGCATTAGAACATAGCAGGACTGGCGAGACAGACTTAAGACGGTTCTTTAAAAGTTCCCTTACATATTCCGAATCACGAGCGAGGTACCGCCACACTTCCTGTATGGATTTTAGGGAGTGATTTTCTCTAAACAGTTCACGAATGGTGCACTTAAACTTCATATCGGTAATCGTTGGGTATTTGAGCCAATGTTTTATTACTATAACACGTGTACTTATTTGATTTTGGTCGGCATGTTGTATTAGTTTTACGTTTCTGACCAAGCTTAGGAAAATGACTAAATTTAGGGTAAGTGTTCAGGTTAGATTTATGGTTACGGTTGGATTAAAAATTGAGTAAGGAGAGAGGTTAGGGTTGGGGCTAGGGCTGAGTTTGTCTGCCGCATACTGTCTTACTCAATCCGGTCTTCCTTAACCGATATCCTGAATCACTCGTTTTCCACCTGTTTACACGCCCCTAATCCGATTCTTTCAAATGCCCTGGTCTGTTCTGCCACTTCGCTGGAGTAATAGGACGAACGCATGGCAGAACGGCGAGTTTTCTCGATGGCTTCCGCAGCTTTCTTTAATTGCCGCGTCTGTCTGCCGTACTGGTAAAACTAACATAACAGTCTTTCTGTGCTCTGTTTTCCAAGTGGACGTGCATATTCAATCCTTACCTAAACGATTGACAGTAGATATCTCGATAATCAACGGTAACTGTGCGCGCTACTTACACCGTTATTCTTTACTGGCGTGATTTGCATAAACGATTAGAAAGACGCTCGAAGACTAATATACTTCTACCGTGTAGGAATTAACTTGAGAGATTTGCTCTCCGAGGATCATTTTGAAACCTCGCAGTAATGACCTTCGTAGTCAATAGGATGCGAAAGAATCCCACTTACTGTTTCATGGTTTTCCACCCATTCTGCATAGACGCGTCAAATTCGAAAGTTAATTGACTTGGCCGAAAATGCCATCTTCATGTCTTAAGCCATAGTATAGTTGGTAAAAAGCCACCTTATACGATCCGTGAATGTGCATACAGGCACTAACTCTCTTGGATAATGGACTCAAGAGAATGGTAGAAATAACCCAGCTCATCGACCTTAAGTTCCTCAAACGGTTGACTGTCTACGCCAAGACACCACACACTTCTCGTGAAGCTCCAGGTTTGCAGGACCCGGCGGTGCTGCAGTGTGCCCCCAAAGCCCTGAGCGCCGACGACATTTCCCCGGGCTCCTCTGAGGACTGTCCCTTGTCGGAAGACTGCAATCTGGTGGGCAATCCAGCCGTTATGCAGGCTGGTCGTTACTGGCGTCCCTTCCTGATATGGAGTCTGAAACCGACCCTGGGACTTCAAATCATTGATGGAAAAACGGTAACTGTCCTTTCCGGTTGACTTAAGTAATTTCAAACATAATAAATAATTCCTTTGAAAACATTTTGCAGTTACAAGGTTACCTAAGAGTACCTCATGTCTGGACCACTTTCTTATACCCTCCTCGATGAAAAACGTACTTCAACCTTGTCATGACGCCTGGTTGAAACATTCGGCGTTAACAACAAACTAGTCAGTATGAATGCATTGTGCATCATCGCTCGTCAAAACTAAATCCATGTACCCGTTGGTAGACATTTAACTCTCATTATTTTCGTTTGTTAAATCGGGTTATCCAGGTGGTCATAAAATACTGCCCCGTGGGAACCTGTTTTCACAAGGTAGAATAGAAAAGAAAACTTTCTAATGCAGCAGCATTTTTTATTAGGTTCAATGACATCTTACATACAAGTAGGGTTAAGTTAATTCGATTCGATATAGTCTCAAACTCCCCAGATTGTCTAGTCAATTTGTTAATCTAATGGCTAGGGATAATTTTCACCATTATAAGTCTGAATAATGAAACTTCTCCAGACCAAAGCGTTGGATTCGGATCGGGTTAAGCCAGCGGTCCTTCGTATTTGTGTCAAGTACCTCATTAACCGGGTTCTCTCAACCAGCTCTTCGAATAAACAATATATTACCCCTTTAACCTGAGAACGTATCTTTTGGTCTGGTGACTGTTTTGCGTTCGATGCGAATTGGGGGAGGGAGAATCGATTTTACCCCAAAGCAACGGTTTCCTGATTGCGTGAGATGAAAACTTCCATTGTAATAAACGCGTTCGCCGATCGGGTTACGGGACATGCTCTCCCGGTTATGCCTCGGGGCTTAGTGTAGAACCCCCGCAGACAGTCGCAAAGCAATTAGTAATATGTACAGAAGGAGAATACCTACAAGAACGAGGAAGACTTGAATGACCATTACCGGTTTATTGGTTGTCGTCAGCAGTCTTATCCAAACCCAGGTGTTGCCTCACCTGAGACTTGAACCCGCGTTACTCAGTCATCAAACGCTATTAAGTCCAACGCTCTACCCATACCAGTTTCTCTTGTTCTCGGCGGTAGTCTCTTTCCAGCATATATTTCTGGTCGCTATGCGACTGCCTGTGAGAGTTTTAAAATTGAGACTCAATGCATGACGAGAGGAGCAGGTCCCGCAACCCGATCAGTGAACGCGCTTCCCACATAGCTAATATTCCAAATCCCAACTGACAGGACAGCAAGCCCGTAGCTCAATGGTAGGGCGTTGTTCTTGATAAGTAGGGGGATTCGAGGTTCATGCATGACAAACCCGGGTGTGGATACGACTGATTCAACGAAGACTATTAAGCTACCAGTGGCTATTCCAGTCTCCCTTGTCTTTGTCGGTGGTCTCCTTCTACAATGAACGTTGTTTTCAGTCCTTCAAGAAACTGGACTACCCAGATGGAAATGTGACTGAAGTTATTGTTGCCCAGGAAGCCCTAACAACTTTACACCGTCTTTCGAACTTCTCCAAAATTATCTACTTTTACCCATTCTCTGTCAATTGGTCTCCACTTTTGTATTTGAATCTGCTGACTGGTCTTAATTACCTTATATCGGGCTATTTGTTGGGACTGATCTGTAGGCAGTTTTCTCAGATAACACCTGACCACAGATGACGTCACACCCGAAATGGTAGGAAGGATGCAATATGCAGGGAGAAGACGGGTGACGTAGCTCTGACAAGGGTATGGTTTCTGGCCGGGGTTAATTACTCCGAGGAGCATTTGTGCCGTCCAAAAGGGCTAACCATCTAAGAACGTTGTGGTGTCACAAATTTTTCACCAAATTAAAAGGGTGCGCTATTTTTTACCATTAAGTGATAGTAGTAAATGAATTTAATGCCCCTCTACAGGCATTGTCAAAAGGGTATTGCATTGTCTTATGTTTACTCGAATGATTACCTCAAAACATTTTGATCATCGGCATTCAACAACCACCACGAGGTCTTTTTTATTTCTTTCACTGGTAGGTTCAAGAAAAATCGGCAGTTATTTTCTTTTAGCCCAATTGCTCCTCGGAGTAACCCCGGCCATATACCATACGCTTGTCGTAGGTCTTACTGGGATTAGGAATGCGCCGGCGTACAGCGATAATGGAAAATGGAGAATGGATTTATTTCAATTCATGCATAGCCTGCGCCCTTTACAAACCATGAATCCCGCAGTTCCATTGGTCAGATGTGCATGAACGGATTCACAGGCTTTGGCGTTAGGCAGAGCCATTTGTATAAGAAATTTTGTCTAGATCGCAGTTGGTAGCCAGGCCCCGTACTACAGGTGGCTAGGGGTTTGCGTACTGGGGCTATTTTGCGTGGTTCCATAATCACATCTGACCGATTTGGCTTCCGTTTTACATTTTAGGTTAGGATTGGGATACCGGTTAATGGTTTCCGATTTTCGGGTTAGGCTTATGCCTTTAGGCTTAGGTTTTCAGCTTACGGTTAGCGTTTGAGCGTACGACTAGGTTTCAGTATTACGGTTATGTTTTTCAGTTATGGCTATGGTTACGTTTACGATTTCGGTTGGGGTTAGGGTTGCCGTTAGGGTTAGCGGTTAGCGTTTACGGTTCAGGTTAGGATTAGGACTAGGGTTAAGGTCGCCCTCCGTTTCCCCATTCCCGGCTACCAACTGCGATCTGGCCGAAATATTCTTTCTCACATTGAAGTGAACAGTACTGACCAACAACACAGCTTGCTAGGAACGGCTTCGCTGATTTTTAAAGCAGTAACGGTTAAATAGGTGTGGCAAAGGCAATAATGATGAGCGTACGGCCAAGTTAACGAAGTGTTCTTTCGGACAAGGCCTCCCCCTTGGTTTATGTGGAGAGCATGGGTTGCCAGGTTGAATATCTATTGTCAAGCACGTTGCATGTAATAATTTTACTGCCTTGACGTCGTTAACGTTTTTTGATACCTATCAGACACGCCAGGTAGCCATTTGCATAATGCCAGTGCGGTAATTACTTTTCAATATTCCCAAACGTTTATCGGCAACTGACACAAAGAGAAAAAGAGATTGTAAAAGGTGGGATGCATCGGAGTTGTTCTCCAGCATGGAAGCCAAGAGAGGTGAGGATGAACATTTCGCACACGGGCTTATAAGTTGGAGATATAATGATGCGGTTGGCAGTCGTATGAGCAATCATTTTAAAAGCCAAATAGAATCCACGATGAGTAAGAAAGCGTACCGCCACCGCCACCAGGATCACTCTCAACATAAACTTCAGGTTGAAGAGCAACCTCAAGCCGCAAACCGTGCAAAGAATAGCCATGGAACTCAAGGTTGGAGGCATCTGGTCCGAAACATAATTAAAAGGAAGATTAGAGGCCAATCATTAGTCAGAAGTTGAATGTTTCTTTCTACCAATCGTTCTTGTTGTCTCCAACTGGGGTAGAGGAGAAGGATATTTACGAGGTTGGAGAGAGAGCGAGAGAGAGATGCTAATCGTTCGTCTCACAGACAATAAGCATCTCATAATTATCTAGGGTCTGTTACAGCAGGATTGGTAAGTAAACCATAAAATTCAAATTAGCTGATGGCCCCGAGGATAGTGCAATTGTCAGCAGGGCAAACGCCCACCCTAGCGGATTTCGTTCATCCTTGCGGCTTCACGGTGCAGGCTGTCTTCCTAAAATAGGACTGCGGATGGGAGCCAGGGAGTATCTAGATCAGAACCTGCCGGCCTCCACTACATCTAGTAGAAATATCGGGGCTGGCAGAGGTTATTTTCCTAGCGGATGGGTCATGTGGTGAGGGTAATTGCAGCGTTTAGAGCACGCGTGTATTTACAGTCGCTTAGACTTTCTCCAACCAGTCATAAATTTTTCAGTTTAACACCAGTTCTTTTCCTTTATCACTGTATTATTAGCTAACGACTCTGTTAGGCCCAAGGCGAGTAACGACTTACATCCTGCGTTCACGTCCATACTCTCAATTCAGATAACTGTCGATGAACAGGAGAGGGCAATGGAGATGTTTAGAAATTACAGCGTCGCGGTTTCTACCCGCAGTCGGGTTTCTTTGGCAGGTTTTGAGGGCGCAAGGGCGGCGCTGCTGGCCTTGGGTTTTATGTCGACACCGAGGGAGCCCAAACGCCTAGCCAGAAATCCCCTCTCCTCGGGACGGTCGACGGTGAGTTCCAGAAGTGAATTTAACTCCTGCGACCCCCTGTTTCAGGGACGAACACGCAGCCTGATGGCTGTACTGGACTCCGCTCATAAATTGGCAAGTGGTGAAGGAGCGCCCTACGACCTAGCCCAGACCCTGAAAACAGTACGTGCTCACTTTTTATGTAGTCTCTCTATATTTCAAATTATTTTTATTATTGTATTGCAAAGGATGGCATGAAAATCGCGGACACTGATATGTTGACTCAGTTCTAAATGTACATACTCGTCGATAAATGTCTGCAGACCACCTTCGCTCCGCACAAACACATTCATTTGACACTGGAAGTAAGTGGAATTGGTATTTATTAAAGACTTGGAAAGGTATACAATGAAGCTTAGAGGAGCCCAGAATTGAGAGCATCATAAGTCTGTTCGGATTTTGATAAAGACTGTCTCTTTGTTTGAAAAATTCATCGGCAGATCCAATGGGTTCCTTAATCTTCGGTTTGGTGACAGAACTGATCCTAAAAAGCTAGAAAGGACGGCCTTCATCCAGCAGAAGTCGGTCTTTTGTAGCCGGTACATTGACGGTACCCATATTATCGTCAAGAAGAACACGCTGTAGAATTTCCATAATCCACTCAACTCAGTCTTACCAGGTATATAATTCATGGAGAATAAACAGAGCAGCATTTGCCCTTCCTCGATGTGCTCGTCAGGCAAAGTAGACAAATGTTTATAGAAGGGCAACAGACACCACGAAACTTCTCAATTTTCACAGAAATCGCGTGGTGGCAAACAGACAAAGCAGTTTGGGAACTTCCCTCAAGCGGATTCACATCCCTGCAGCAAACCAGAAGAAAAAGTCCGTGAGGCTGGATATCTCCGCGACCAATGTGTGAAGTGGCTGTCCGAAGACGTGTATAAACTGATGTCTGTGTTCGCCCCCGGATGACCTACACGGAATCCTCACTGAGAATATGGCATGCTTTGTCATAAAGTATGGACGTTTCATAGGCACCTGAGCGCATATCTACGGGACCAGGTGTTGGAATTGTACACCGGTTCAAGGATGGAATGGGCGGCAGAGTCATGAAAATCAGGGACCGGTTAAGCCCTAGGGAGCAGTCTATGGTAGCTGTTGTATCCCATGCTTAAATTGTCCTTGTAACGAAGCAGATTAGACTGAAAGCAAGCTAGCATCGTTCACACACAAGCATGAGCTAGCTGTGCGACGGGGCAATGGAGTATAATAAGTGGTCGCCCATATCCTCGAAAAGGGACACGAATCCAACTTCGCGGCCGTCAAGTGCTCATGCCGGAAGCAACAAAAACCAATAGTTGATTGAAGACCGAGCCTCGGATGAAAGCTTGGTCAATCGTGTATTGATCTGGCGCCGGATAGAGTCTGTACAATAGCCTGCACACCTGTGGCACTGGTTGTTGATTGGCTAATACCCCCATAACTGCTGCTTGTTCTCTTCTGCTGTCATATTTGGCAATTAACTCCTGCATGAATTAAACAGCTCAGCAAAATGAAAAAATTATTTAATTCTTCAGTATTCCGAGCGACGCGTATAAACCGGAAAAAAAACAGATTTCCGTGCATGTACAGTAATACTGACAGAACACGAGTAAGAAGGAAAACGTACAAACCTTAACCGTGAATTCTTTTATCAATATTTGAACAAATCGAATTTCCAGCTCAGGATTAGTTAAAAAAGTCAGCCAATTAAAAGAACATATTTTATGTCCAAAAGTGCGCAAAAGCGGAAGAAAAATGTCAACAGTGGGGAGCAGAATTCGGTTAGATCGCAGTTGGTACTCAGGAAGGGGGAGGCGAACAGCGAGACCCGTGTCTTACGGGAAGGGTGGGAAAGGGGTTATAGGGGTGATGTAATTGGAAGTGCTGGTGGACGAATGCTGTAGTGCCTAGGAAAAAATAAGTTACCGATGGAGGTGTTGGGAAGTTTAGGTAAGGTGAAATAATGGCAAAAATTTTTAAAAATCCCATGAAAAACAGCACAGCCTGCGGAAAATGGCTGAGGTGATTAATGATAGGATAAGCGCACCATAGCACCCTGCGAACCAATGAAAAGTGGACGGCGGATGTCAAGGTCATTCCGCATAGTGTCGCCGAAGACCCTAACCCCCCAATAAAACCTAAACCCTTATCCTAACCGCAACCTTAAACCGAACCTCTACTCTAACCTTAACCGTAAACCATTAGTCGTTAACCGTTAACCCTAACCCCCCCACCCACAGAACAATAACCCAAACCCTAAAGCAAAACCATGATCGTAAACTTAAACCCTAACCCTAACACTGAAATCCAACCCTAAAACGCAAATCCTAATACTAAAACTTAACCTACGCCTAACCCTAACCCTCACTAAACCCAGCAGCCTGACCGAAACGGGCAACCTACCTCACGCAGTAGAAACACGCCCACTGATAACCAGTTCCGTAGGCAAGGTAAGCACCCCTACTGATAATAATTAGGTAAGTCGACAGTAACAACGTATAATGCCTGGATACCAACTGCGATCTTACCTAGAATTCGAAGCAATTGGGGAAGGGACGCGGAGAATTCTAAATGTTGACAAAAAGGATATGACCAAAATAGTTCCGGCCATCAACCAGTCTGGTTCCTAACTCAAAACCAAAAGCTATCTTTCTGGTCCTTAGTCTTTGTTGTAGGAAGAAAGAATAAGAATACAAACAACGAATAAACTCGGGTATATTACGTGCATTTTGGACAAAAGGCAGACTCGTTAAAGTGAATTGCTGCACATGGCTCACAAGTCTTAACAATATCAGCAATTCCCAGATAGGACATGTATGAGCGCTAATCCCTCCAGAATCTCATGAGCCTTTATCTACAACGAACGTAACGACGGACAAGCCTGCAATAAATAGCTGAATCTATAGCCGGAGGTCAACTTAGACTTCCATCACTTAGAAACGGTGAAGCCTGCCGACTGGATATGACGTTTATAAGTTAACGTGGAATGAGCTTGCGCAGTAGTTTACGTCCACTGGACCCCCTGACCCACTGCAGAACGCTGATTACGACATTCCTAGTATCGTTGGATGTACAGAAATCAGCAGTACATTCTGGCAGATCGGGATCTTTCCCCATAGTAGCCTAGTTTATTCTTCGCTATAGTAAGTCTGGCGTGTTGAAAGTTGGAACTTGAAATACCGCAGGCCTACGAGAAAACACAGCTCTCTTCTAGAAAAATGGCCACATACAACAGCTTCTTACTTAACGTAGCCTTCGCGACGTCTCCCACTTTTGTGGTATTCCAGACCGTGCGCAGTGCGATTTATACTGCCGTTTAACGTCATGTCAGCCACTGCGTCCAATCACAACGTCAACCGACTTGACTCGGGCGGGCCACCTCCATATATGAGAGAAGAAGAGGCGAAGTAGGTCCAGAACTTAAGTTCCCAACCACAAACAACCTAGGGTGTGGTTGTGGCTTGGTAGGTTGTCAAACGGCAGGATAACACAAGCCTTTCTTTGAAACAAGCGTCACGCCACAGTGGCTTCTCAATGTGCTACTTATGGCTACTCTCCCGATGAGAGATTCGAGGTTCCCATTCTAGGACAGGCTGCGTGTAGAAGTAGACAACGCGTGTGATACGCACAGATGCGGCTTCAGCCTCGTCAGTCACTATGCTCAAGCAAGCCTCCAATGGTTTAAGCTCTGACTTGTGAACGGAGCGTGGCGAGTCGGAATAATGAGTGAGGTGGACGCTGAGCAAGTATGTTTCATTACGCTAACAGATGTTTTGGTAGATTTTTGAATAGTCCATATTGATCCAACTGTGAAAAACCTGGCGCCTTGGTGGAATTGGAACCCACAACAGCAAGGAGCTACGAGGCTAGAGCGTTGGCTGTACTAAAGCCCTCCCATTGCTGTCGTGGGTCCCAATTCCACCAAGGCGCCAAGTTTTTCACAGTTGAGTCAGTACGAATGTTCAGCTAGGTACACATTTACGTACAAGTCACCACTGTGACCTCCTCAGGGCAGTGGTGTACTTAGTCGTTCGCGGTAAAAATATCGTAACAGATTAGGACAAGGCACTTAGTCAGCCACTGCAGGATATTTAGTCTTCAATGTTCATAATTTCGACACTGGAGTCCAGAGCAAGAATATTACCGTCAAACTATGATCGCAGTCCGGTCCATGGCGAGTTCATTTCTGGAACTGGCGTTCGTCCAAATCGATGGACGAACTGCCGGAAGGAGGGTGAAGTATAACACCAAAGTTTTTAGTCCGTCTTCCGGCGGTGTACGTGGCTTCCTTTGAACTTCTGCTTAATTTGACCGGGTCAACGTTTTCAGAAAGTTGCGGCGTCGAAGACTTTGCATCTTTGGGGAATGGCTGGCACAATGCTAACAGGACCTCTCTCAACACGAAATCTACCGCCTGTCGTTTTATAGTGATATTGAAAGATACCCTGAAATAACGTCTTCGCTAAACCAGAAATGGGCGGTCCAACGAAGGCGTGCAACTGCGAATAACATCCCGGAGATAAGTGTAGAAGGCAAACCTAGCATTCAGAAGGGACCCATGTGCTTGCGACCAGTAGTGACAAAAAAGTAAAATGAAGCTCTTCTAGGTCCCCCCCCCCCCAAAGACTGCCTCTGAAGGTACTCAAGACTTTTTTGAACAGTGACGGACTTCAACAGGTAGCCCACAGTACTTTTGCAAACGTGGCCCGACAGGGCATCACAGTATGTACATCTTGTTCATCTCTACGCTCAGGATTTACACAAATAATATGGGTTCTCTGCGTTAGAACAGCCTTGTCATCCGGCAGCGAGCCTTTACTATGTTTCTGCTTGTTTAGCTCCAATCAGTCTCGAACGACAACCGCGGCCCCATCCTAAAAGAAATACTCACAGACACCCTGCGATCAACACAAATGAAACTGAATAGGGAAAAGCTGTTGTTCAAACGATGGCCGGAAATACTCACCAACCTCCTGACTGCCGCAGCAGTACCAAGGGAGCCACCAGAACTGCCTCAACTTTAGGTGGCCCATTTCTTCAACCATGATTGTAATAGTTCCGCTCCCTCTACGTTTTACATATTGCGTCTCCTCAATAAAGGACCTAGAAAACGGAACTACGTACTAACACTTTTTGATTCGATACAACCGTTCTTGAGCACATTACCGATCCTGTTTGCTTGTGCGTAAATAAATGGAAGATCTCAGGAGGCCCCACAAAGGTACTGAGCGCGATAACTATCTGCGGTTTATTTGCGGCCGTCAGCTGGCGATAGCGTAATCTGCCGGCGACTATGGATCGCTGATGCACAACTACCCTAACTACGGCTTCAGAGTGAGATGGCATGGTCCATAGTCGGATTGGGACAAGCATCAGTCTGAAGTGGTGAATACGTCCACGCTTTCGGACAGTACAACCGTAGAAATGTGCGACAGTCGAACTCCAGGTTTAGCGAGGTCCAAATATTTTACATCAGGCCATCAGTCGTACACGGTCGCCACCTATCTCCGTTTGAGTAAACTCGTACGGGCCCAGTCTCTACTCTGGTCTTCACGGTCCCCGGCCTGCATTGTCCTAGCGCACCTAGACAGTTTCTTATTGTGTGCCCAGTATGCACACTGTACAGTGCGTGACCTATCTCATGAAATGTTGGCTGAAATTCTGAAGTGCGTTTTCGATTAGGAAGGATTACTTGGTCGCGGTTGTAATACTGATTATCTTAAGGCATACTCTTATAACATTTTGGACTCGGCAGGATGTCGGCTTTTAAATGAACTTCTTTTCAATCTCCTGTAGAAAGCGGGCTCGGTAAAAAATGACTACTTAAGTAGCATGCATTTTTCCCATTGATTTTCGATGGTCTTGGAAATTCAAATATACTTTATAGAAACCACAAATAAAAATATACTTTCTTTTAGTCAACCAATAGAGAATCACGTCTTCTTTATATTTTATATTTAAGGAAGCAGTATAATCAGGTTTTAAAAAAGTTTCTAATTATGAGACTTTTTAAGACCGCGATATGTCCATTCACATAGCATCGTACCTGGCCGTTTACCACTGCTCCTCATGAAATGTACAACATGGTCCGCATCCATTGCAAAATTTTATGGACCCTGTATGATATCTCTTTAATGACATAGAAAAATATGGGATTTTCTTTAGGCGAAACGCAAGCACCTTGTAGAGTGTAATCACTAAGCGCTAATGCAACGAATGATCAGGCTCCAAATTTTTCGGCAATTAGAAAACTTTTTTAAAACCTAATTATACTTCTTCCTTAAGTATAAAATATAAAGAAGACGTGATCCTCTATTGATTAACTAAAAGAAAGCATATTTTTGTTTGTGGTTTCTATAAAATATATTTGAATTTCCAAGACCATCGAAAATCAATGGGAAAAATGCATGCTACTTAAGTAGTCATTTTTTCCCGAGCACGCTTTCTACAGGAGATTGAAAAGAAGTGCTTTTAAAAGCCGACATCCTGCCAAGTCCAAAATGTTATAAGAGTATGCCTTAAGATAATCAGTATTACAACCGCGACTAAGTAATCCTTCCTAATCGAAAACGCATTTCAGAATTTCAGCCAACATTTCATGAGATAGGTCACGCACTGTACATTTGGTACTGTGGAATTAGTTTTGCGTCATTAACCAAAGTATGCATACTTCTAAGAAGTACGGCCACAAGTGTATTCCAACACTGAATGCAGGTTACGGGTTTTTTTTCCACAAAAGCGTCACCGAACGGCTGGTGGGGCGCTCCTGCCCAGTAAGCGCAGAAGATCCGATCGAAAATAGACAATAAGCTCCCACCAAAGTGCAGGAGCATACTGTTCAACCCTTTCGAGAAACCTCACCAGCATAAATTGAGAGGATGCTTATTGTCGTGGGTCTGTCTCTGGGTGCGCAACTTACGGCAGACAGCATGAATTTCTTCACCTTGACGAAAACTGTCACTTCGCATGTTCGACATCCGGCCTACCGGAAGTCCGGACGCGTCAGTTCTAGCGGGCACTGTAGCATGCGTGGGATCCCGAACGTCGTCTAATTTCGTGGGTCAGCGGGGATACTATGGGCTGGTTCCTTCGTTCAGCTGAGCCCTGGAGGAACGCATACTGTTCAGTTGTACGCACAAAGCAGTGTAGATAATCGCAAATGGGCTAATACACAGGCCCTTTTGGATTAAATACTTCATGAACAAATAAATGAGGAAATAACGAGCGAAGCGGAGAAGATTAACGAATATATCTTTATTCGGTCAGAAAGCGGCCGATCTAGGCTGCTGTGTAGGTTAAAGTTGGACGAAAGGGTATTTCACAATTTACACATAGATCTGAGAGGGACAATTATAAAACAAAGTCCAAAATTCGGACGCTGTACACGTGTAAGGGAAATGAGGTGACATAGCATTAAAGGAGGGCTCTGGTTAAATTTACACATGCACAGGAGGACAAAGCGCTCCGCTGGAGAGGGCGGGCAGAGGGTGCGGCAGCAAAAGAACGGGTCCATAGTGGAATACTTTCCTCCCTATTGTACTTTTACAATTTCTGAGAGCGGTGCAATTACGATCCAAAGCCTCCATCTCTGGAAAAAGGGCCCGCTGCTAGCAAACAAGTATGTTAAACAAAAATATATTAACTGTAGAGTATGCACAAGTCCTGCCGCACTACTCAAGCGCAAAACTCCTCTACAAAAGGATGACAACCATCTGTGTCAATGCCCGTGTGGCTGAGGGAAGCGTAATCACAACGGCCAACCAAACGTGCTGCGTTGGCGGCACCGACCAAGAGAGGGTCACAGAAGCACACAAGGGCCCTCAATTCAGGTATTTGCGGCAGCCGATCCGACCACAATTGCATAGAAGTTTGTCAGCCTCTTTGGGGAAACGGTAATCGTAGGTCAGTTCCTCACCGGGGATGATTCTTGAAATGAAAGCGGTAAGTAATTACTAGCATATAATATATTGGAATGTTGTGGAAAGGATAACTTAGATGGCTAAAGCCACAAAACGTTTGGGATTATTGCTAAGTGCCAATTTGATATCCAAAAGGATTCGAAAAACCAACGCGACAACAAGGAAACAAAGAGGGCTCACCTTCGCTTCGCGATTATAGCAATATGACCACGATCGCCGATAGTGACAATCTTAGCGTCGCAGTTCGGCTGAAAGATGGGAACAGATGAGCGTTTTAGGAACTGGGACACCAAACATCTTTGGCCATTTCATTGTAGAAAACAAACAGGGCCTCCTACGCAAAATAAAACGGGCTGCGCATAAAGATATAGGTATCAATGCGGAGAGCATAGATGAACTCGGAGGGAAGCAGCGAGATATTAAAACAGATAAGAGGGACGAACCTGGCAGGAATGATTAATGAATCTTGCAAAATTTCCAGCGTAGGTAGCGTCTATAACCCAGTCATTGTCCACGCGGAACATGTAGCAGTCTACGCCTGCGGCTTGGTAGCGTACCTCACGGAGGTCGCAGATTATGTTCCTGATTAACTCTCCGGTGTATTCACAAATCAACTCGTCGGGTCGGAAGGCGCGTAGAGCAAACAGACCACGCTTGTGAATACGCGAGGGATGGACGCTAATGCGATCCAGCCGCGCTTGTGTTGCACACACCAGGTTTTTTAGTTGATAAGTTAGCTGAAAATACCGGTCACATGGAAATTATGTCTACATTGGTTGTTGAATGAATGCATATATGATAAATATAAACAAGCATATATATCCAGAATAAGCATGCACATTCCTGAAATGAGGACAGTAAGACGCCACTTTTACATGACACTGAATATTTACGTGCACATTCTCCAGGACGCGAACAGCCTGGTCATCATTTCGTGCTGTAACTCGAACAGATCGGCGCAGGCGAACAGGGACAATAGGAGTTTTGGTAAGACAGGGCCCAACTGTTAACCTGGTTGTGGGATACTTGGCGCATACACATGTGGCCGATGGTGGAAAGGCCTTCAGCAGGGTTTATCTGCAGACTGCCTAGTCATGAACCATGCATGGCTTGGCACCAATGTGGCAAATGGGATATCCTTAAGGTCATAAGTCACGACGGTATTACGACATGATGGATGTCGCCTGACATCCAATAGGGTTCCGCCCGCCTCTCGGCACAACGCGAACATTTTAAAGCGCTGTACCTCAGAAGTGCACGAAAATGCCCACCGTCGAGCTTCGGAACTGCGGAGAACATTCACTTTATGAAATGCTGTGGAGCAAGTTACGGACCAGAAGGATTTTTGTAGAAACGAAGGACTACGGTCTGTTCGCTCTGCAGTGCCAGTTGCGTTGGGGTAAATGGTTTCGTGAATGACGACGACATCGGAGATGTAAGAAAGCACAGAAAGGGAAACCTTAAATAGACTTTTCTAGTGAGCGGTGAGTGACTTAAAGGTAAAGGTGGTCAGTATTAAAATCCAGTGGTAAGTGAAATCCCTGGTTGACTAATTTGGTGTGACTGTCAGACTTAGATTAAAACTTGGCCTGATGTGCTTCAAGCTGTCCGCCAATACCTCCACTTTAATATCAAAATGTCAGCCAGAAGTAGGCCGAAGACGTCTACTGTCGGCACCTTTTATGCAAAGGGGTGGACTTGAGTACAATCGTACAAGACCACACGCGCAAAAACTGGGGAGATAAAATGTCCTTTCCACATCTGTGGTCGGCATCGTCAAGACCATCGGGCTGACGATGACAAGTAAGGCAGGAATGTCCATTTCCGTCTCCCTTGTGTAGTTGATAATATGTTACGAGGAAAAGCGTGCTTTTTGGGGAAACATGTCGTTATATGCCATCCTTGTCGGGCTTCTATCATGTTTGCATCCAAAATCACTAAGGTTGAAAGGTTCGTCGAAGCCTAATACACACACGCAGGGAGACGATTGACTTGCTGCCGATTCAGTGAGGTGCGCATAAGAATACTAATTGGTCAGTAGTCTGACATAAAACGGAGTCGCAAAGGTTCTAAAGCAATGAGACGCACGGAGAACTGGTTTCGATTGCGTGTCTCCTCAGAGTCAAGGCCTGACGAATCAGCAACAGAGGCCGTCGCCTGGGCAACGGCTGCTTCGACTGTGCGGGCATGCAGTTTGGGTGGCAGGTTCAGAGAATTTGCGACAAGAGAGGCGGCCTCTCGGGCGGCATCCAGACAGGTCTCGAGGCCCGGAGCAGCGGGCTCGCGCTCGCCCTGATCGCCACCGGCCACACGGGAAGCGACTTCGTGTGGCAGACAGGAATGCGGCGCCGGGTTGGAGCGACACGAGAGAAAATCTAGGGGGTCGCGAGCAATGCCCTTCTTGCGGGGCGATAAGGGGCAGGGCATGGCGCGTGCACATCCTTCGCGGACCGGAGCAGGGGGCGTGAACTAGAAGGGGGGCAGAAACACCGCAAATATACCTTCTCTATACTATACCAGACACAAAAGCTGGAAAAGTCCACTCTAACGGAGCGTGCGATCAAATCGATTACTTTAAAATGAAGGAAGTAGAGCTGATAAAGACATAAACATTTGCTAAAGTGGGGGGAGGGGGAACAAGTCGGTAAGTTTTACAAACCAACTGGACGAATAATATGTAGGCGCCAAATCTGAATATTATTCAGCGCGGAATACAACACTTTCGTGCAAACGCAACATGTGATGGGACCGAAGGTCCCATTGCCCCCATGGAAAAACGGATGCCTTCCTGTTAAATTTGCAGCAATAGCAGGGACCGCAAATACGTGCAGCAAGGCGAAAACCGTAGACTCGCCTGGAGGAGCAATAACTAGGGAGAAAGGGACTGCAGCAAACTCCCAAATTCGATTCATAAACGATCGCTTACAGAAATGCGCGAATCTCGTTATTGCGTACTACATAAATGCCACATAGAAGGCGAGGGTCTACTGCAGACTCATTAGGGGCATTCGAAGTCTGTTTTGGTATCCACAGAGGCCATTCGATTCTACGAATCTTCCAAATGTTGGTGATTGATTAGGCTCAAGGTAACCAACAAAATTAGAAGAGTTGGTCGGATCTCATTTCGTAGCCGCACCCGCAATAGACAAGCCCCAGCCGTCTGCTATACGGAACCGGTGCTAATAGGGGGTTTGACACAAATCCCTAACTCTAACCCCTAACAGATGTGGCTACGAAATGAGATCTTACCGAGGAGTTGGTGTCAGTTCTCACTTATCGGTCACCAATGTTACCTTCAGCCAAGACGATAATGACGTCGAACACTTATGCTGGAGGTGGTACTTCGCTGCGTCGTGAATGTTGCTGATTCAATGGTCCTCTGCACAATCGAGAGGGACATCTAAGCACAGTTTCGCCGAGGAAAAAACCGCAGCCATCCTGCAGCCATTGCAAGGACTGTTTTTTCACTACTATGGAAACCATTGTAGTGTCAGAGATTCACCATCGCACGCAAGCCCATATTCAACGGAATACCGTAACAAGTATCATGTTTTACAACCAAAAAGAGGTAGAAGCCCTTTGCCAGTATATACGTACTGAAAGATGGGAATCCCAAGAAATATAATTCGAAGAAAAATCCATCCTTTGTGAAAATGAACAAACTTCATTTCGTAAATTTTCGACGCTGGTTCCTCACGTCGTCGTCAGACGTGTAGAAAGCGTGAAACTTCAATCGAGAATGCGATTGAATTTCTAGACAAAATACGAGGACTCGCAATTGATACGGATGAAATAATAGTATGATATTGTGTCTATTAACGACCATACCACTCGACTTGGTAAGGAACTGCACAGAAGAATTACAATCCTACGACATCGATGTTCCTGCATCTTCTTTACTTAAATACTTGGGCTTATGTCAAGAAACAAGCTTTTCATTCGCACATGAATACTATAGACAGCTGAAAGGAGCTTCCATGGGGTTTTCTATTTTTGACTTTCTGGCGGAGGTTGTGATGCAAAAATTAGAGGTTATTACCTACCATTGCTTAATCCCAAATTACGGGTGCGCTATGTAGATTAAACCTTTGTAATCGTCAAGAGAGATCAAATGGAAACGCTGTATAGCGTTAGCAAATCAACACTACCAGGAATCACCTCCAGGCCTGAAAAAGAAGTTGACAGCAAACTCCCATTACTTCATGTCCTCGTACGGCAAAACACTGATGGGACATTACACACACTAGTATGCCACAAAGATGTTCACGAGGGATTTATTCTACACTACAAGAACAGCCACCCTATCGCTCACAAACAGAGTGCTGTTAACACCCTACTTAATCCAGCAAAGACACACTGCTCTGAGAACAAGGGGTACAAAATAGAACTCAATAACTTGCTCAACCTATTTTCCCAAAATGGCTACCCTAGAGATTTTGTACGCCAATGCATGAGACAGCGGCAGTCAGACGAAGAAGATAAACAACTAAGTTGTCCCGATCAGGCACCAAAACCAAAAAAAACTGACGAACACCTCCTTACATTAAGATGTGTGTGAACTCGTTTGAAGACACCGGAGGAAGCACTAAATACAACTGTCGCGCAAATCGACAACTACGCTACGCAACCAGCTTGTACACTTTAAGGATAGGGTTGCCTACTTGGATAAAAAAGATGTCTAAGATTCCATGTGACACTTGTAATCCGGTATATTGTGGTCAAACCGGGAAATCCACCTCTACACGCCTACATGAACACCAATTGCCAGTAAAGACGTGGGACCAGTTATTTCAAATCGCGATGCAGACTATAGAGACTGGGTGCAAATTTGGTTGGATTGATATCTTCAAAAAAATACAAATTTTCAGAATTCTACCATTGTCCGAAGTACGAACACGCGTGGCTTCGGGTACTAGGAAGATTAAGAGAGATAAGTTAAGTCAGTTGCTTACCATTTCACGAAGTCGATCAATTTGGTACTGATGGTAACGAAACCGGTAACGATAGCAGGTAAACGCATTTGTCAGCTGCTCGATGAGAAAGATTACGTGACGATGGTTCAGCCCAAACTGCGTCCATCCATCGACAGCTGAAGATAACAGAGAGGAACTGTAACCAACGGAGACAAACATGATTGAAACGACAGTTTCCAACTCTCTCGCGGTCATCAGTCAGCCATGCCCAAAATAAAATGGACATCGGATGAGGCCAGAAGCAAACAAGAACCATTGTCATTAACGGGACAGAAGGGGAAAATTAATTATACAAGATGAACGTACACCGAGGAGTCAGAGAAACCAAGCCATGCTGTGAACGCAACTGTGCAACGCGTTGAAGAACAGCACCCCAGGCGGCCGCGGGAGTAGCCGCTGCCTTAATCACGTTGTCGACCGAGAAGGAAAGGCGAAAAGACTCCGCCTGCAAATAGACAGTGAAGGTGGAAATAGAAATGCAGATGTGGTCTATCTGTAGGATAAAAAATGCAAGCATACGCCAACATTGAAAACAGCGGCGCGAAATTTACATGGGTGGCCAACTCGCGTTGGTAGAGACGGTCACAATTTTCTTGCTTAGCTTTATTGATTAGATTCTTCAGTTCCTCACGATTGTCTCGCTCTACCATCCACTTCTTTTTGACCGTAACTCCTTTACGAGCCTGACGAGCATCCTTGCCTGACACGGAACCGCGTTTAGGCCAGAGACCGCGGTCGTCGATGCCGTCCAGTTGGGCGATTTGGGGAATACGCATGGTGGCGACAGCAGAAGCTGGCTGCGAGGACGGTGGCAGTAAGCGAGCGGTTGAAGGGGCCTAGCGTAGGAAAAAATCGTAAGTAACCGCGATGACAAACTTCGGTCGACACGTTTGTTCACTGTATTGGGTAAAGTAATTGTATATGGGTTGTTCGATGGCTTGACAACAAAGGCCCCGCTGAAAACAGGTCCGTTCATATCTAAACGCCCCTGGCGTCCGGTTCGTGTACGCGATTTCACGAATCTGTGTTGAACTTAGAGTCCACGAAACGGCAACTACTTACACGGAGAAATGACTCCAACCTATGGTAGCCGGTGAGTCTCCTTAAACACTCAAAGATTTACGTAAAAGGCCTGGCCGGGATGTGGAAAGGGAGTCGGTTGGGGAGCTTGATACTAGGTCGACCACGACGCCCAAGTACATATTCAGTCGCATGAACCTAATCTTGCCATTGAACCACGATCAGTGTGTGTGAAGGTTGATTTTGCAAAAAGTGCCCTCAATGGAATCCACTTCACGCTCAATTCGCCGCTACTACGCTAGGATAATTCTGATCACCGCCCAGTTCGGCGAACGAGCTATCGGCCGATAATTAGTGGAAGGCTGTCAGTCTGGTTCTGAATGTTCGGCACCTGACACATAGTAAATAAATTTATTGGGTTTAAATGTCTGCATGCACTGTGTGGCCACCTAGAGATAATCAAGAACGATATGGACAAAGCCCTCAGAAGAAGCTCTAAGATAATTACGCAACTTCCCAGACCAAGGGAGCCTGTGCAGGTATCAGAGCAACAGCCCGCAATAACCAGCCGTTGGGACAGTACCATTAAGCTATGCATGTGCTCAACGTATAATCTATGTATGGGAATGCGACTCTACAGAAAGGAATACAGACAAGAAGGACAAAGTGGGCCGTATGCAGTAAGTGGCCACAGTGGATCACGGGAGTTGGCGGCGAGTCAACCGACCATATAGACATAGGCCACAGAGAAGAGTGCTGTCAAGAGCTCCAAAGTCGGCTAAACCTATGCTACTGCTAGTCACTGTAAGGCTAGAGCGGCAGAGAGAGCAATTGGTGTGGACCTACGAATGAAGTTTTTCAAGATGTGTAAAACTACATAAGAGGCAAATTTGAACGTCTAGAGTACAAGACTGTCTAAACAAGCCAGCCGAATTGACCTACCAAAGCGCCTAGGCATATGAAATTTCGACGCAGAGAGCCAGAAAGTGCCAGAGGCAGCGATGATTGAAATCGATTTACAGGTTGGAGGAATTTATGGGGTCTACCTTAGCAAGTGACTGCCTGGTGTGATAACTTGCATAAAAGATAGGGCAAAAATCGCTTGGCAGAGAAAAGACATTAAGCTTATACGGCTTAAACTTCCAAAAACAGCAATAAAAAGTCGATCAAGTGCAATGACTGTTTCAGAGAAAGATAGAGTGAGGTTCGCAAGTAATGTTCAATGGTGCAAGTGACGGTGATAAGTCGACTTACATCAATCGTATGATGAGGCATCGGAGGAATACTAACAAGGAGGAAAAACAAATGGTCAATGTTGGTTTCAAGTGGGAACAGGAAGTTGGAAAAGGAGATGGAGAACAAAGGTGGAAAGGTGGAGGAAAGGGTCACACATAACCCTGACCCCAAAAAATAATCGGTCATGCAACTCTAGATGAAAGTCCAAGTGGCCCACCATCACCGGTCTTCGGTTGAAAAGGGGCAACTACTGATTCTTCTAATCTTCACGAGAATGGGCAGAAAATTCACCTTAAAGGAATGCTGCCTCGGCGAACCAGTTGAAGGAGATCCATCTCTCAACTCCCTCGAGCTTAGTAAAGTACGGATGAACAGGCAAGACGGGTCGGATAGAAAACAGAGACTGGAAAGAATTCATAGATGTTTTGGCAGATTTTTAATAATTCATAGTGACCCAACTGTGAAAAACTCGGCGCCTCGGTGGGATTCGAACCCACGCGGCAAGGGGAAGGCCTTAATACAGCCAACGCTCTAACCACTTGAGCTACGATGCCGCGTGGGTTCGAATCTCACCGAGGCGCCGAGTTTTTCACAGTTGGGTCAATTTGAACTGGAAAGAATGCGCCTTCCCTCTTTCCCACCCCCAACTGGACAAAGAACCTGTGAACAAGATTAAAGAAGACTATCACAGGGTAACACAGGACATAACTGCGGGATGACTGGCGTGCCGACAGAAAATCGGCAAAACATGTGTTGGCTGTTAGATAGTACCTGGCCTATGAGTGTGGTGAAACATTCAAAATTTGTAAGGGCCATCTTCGCAAAGGTACAAAAACTGATCAATAACCAAACCGTAATCTCCTCACTTTAACTGGGCTGTACAAAGTAAAAACGTCCTTAAAGTTGGAGATATTTGTCGGCAAACACGGACCACGTAGACCACAGGAGATGGACAATCAACAATCTACCGAACAAGGGATAGGGAAAGGACAAAAATCAACCTGCCTTGACCTCCTTTTTGCCGAGGAAAATGTGTAAACAGGTCAGTAAGTAACTCAGGAAGGCAATAAGGAAGCCCCATCAAGCCAATTTCCGTAAAGCAGCTAAGAAGGAGCATAGAGGAAGGACATTACCTGTTAAGGATGCCATCGAGCTGAGATGCCAGATGAAAGTCTGGGGGAGCGAGCGGTTTGCCGAGTTCAGGGACAATGGTAGCCTTCTGTGTTCCGTCCACAGGGTTCAGCTTGATGGCTACAGTGGGACTCACAATAGTGGGAACCCGTGAGGGGTGGGCACTGTTTGTCGCGACAGACGAGGGCCTGGGCGCCGAGATACCCAGACTCGTAGGTAGCTTTACGGGTGTCTGGTTGTTAGTTGAGCGCAGTACAACAGTTTGGCCTCCACGTGTAGCAATAAGCTGCTGTGGCGTACGATTCTTGTTCGAATTACTAGTTAACCGGATTACCATTGTTGAGTTGGTCTGAGCTGAAGGTAGTGATATGCGTTTCGGCTCATAGACACCTGGGATGAAAAGACAATTAAGTGACTGACGGTATATTTGTAAAAATAGATATGGCGTGCAGGGAATTGCGCTATAACATTACAAATGGACCCGATAAACCCTAGTAGGCAGGTGACAGGAAGCATGAGGACTCCCTCAGTCGAAAGCAGTTTTATGGTGTCCCTTTTTCAAGATACTTTAGTTGACCAGTGATATTATATTACGTTTACAGTGATGCAATGAGTTTTGGTCCATGTGGAGGTGCAGATTGATTAATTACTCCACAGATGGGATGGTTAGACATGAGTTTAGCGGCGCAATAAGAATCTAAGGAATCAAAAAATATAACCTCCAGCGGGAGCATTGGCTAATTAGCTTAGTCTGGTTACACAGAATTCCCATCTGGTATAATAGGTCTGAGACAATGCTGGGACATGGGACCGGTACGTCGGAAAGGTAGATAGAGAGGTCTACCAAAGAGTACAGGACCACGGGAAATCAGCCCTACGTCTAACTGTTCCATACAACCGGTGGACGATGAAGCGCAGCTCAGTTGGGCTTAGTTGATAAGGGAGTTAACAGGCCGGCGGCTCCGTGTAAACTTTCTTAGGGGCCCTACTGTAGGAAAAAGCAACTATTCGAGTTTCTCGCGTTGTTGCGAGGGGATACACGGAGATGAGTATAAAACATACTGAAAATCAACTTTACGCCCACGTGGCCCACCAGAACCAGCTGCAGCAGAATTATAATTCCAATGGACTTTTCACCGAGCGCACATCTGTGTTCCGAGCGGTCAGGCCTCCAGTGCTAACGACCAGCGCGAACGGAAGGAAGGCTTCTGGAAATCAGGCCCAATATGCCTCGGTGGGCAGAGGCGTCCGCCCCGAGATCTACGATAAATCAGCTGCTCACGAAAAGACCAACAACTATCGCGCACAGGAAGAGGGGTGCTCTTATACTGAACAGGAACACTAATAATGTAAGAAAAGGCAGGAAGCGAAGCAGAGAATATGAACAAAAAACTGTCCTAATGGTCGTTTTTGTGTCAGTGTGCAGAAAAAACGAAGCATGATCGGTCGGAGCGAAAAAAAAACAAGAATGAATCAGTTCTTGCCAGCATGCATCACAGAACGATATAGCAAGTTCTACAGCTTGAAACCAACCGGAACGTCCGCCAAAACACGCCGGTGGCCAGTAAATACAATCTCAGCATTTTGGGACTCAGCAGAACAATACTAAGCGAATTAAAAGTAGACCATCCGACGAGAAAACATCGGCAAAAACGGCGTGAAGGGACACTCACTGGCAGTGGAAAGACCGGCTTGAGAAGAAGTTCGTTTTTCTGCAGGTGTGCAGTTTAGGGGTCGAACGACATTCTCCGTCGATGACTCGGTGTTGGACGGGATGCGAACTTTTGGTGCAGACACAGCAACTGAGTCGAACGATGGAATATTCACGCTGGGCTCAGGCGCTGTTGATGACAGGGACACTAAACGGGAGGAGGTCACTGATTAGACTTCTATTAAAAAGTGCAGTCGTGTCAGTAGAAAGTCATTTTTGAAGAGAGGAGCCTATGTTATGCATCGGCAGATCCCCTATAGTCTGACCACAGTGCCACAACGTCCTTTAAGCAGTTAAATAGGGAAGCAGCGTAGAAGGCATCTGAAAACCGGAAACAACTTAGGAAGCGGGGAAAGCTCCCTACAAGTAACTTTTGACCAAAACCAAGATTATGGCAGACGATAACGCACGCACACACAAGCAAACGTACTGGTGCTGACGATACGTGGAGCAGATAATGGATGCTCGAGAGGCGACGACTGAGGCAGTGGTCTTGTTTCAGTCCGCTCCAGTTGTGGCGAAGGGGAGAGATTCTGGATGACAATAGAAGTCGGCTTGGTAGAGGATGTGGGTAGTGAGATGGCACCGTTAACGGCCGTGGTCCTTGTCGGCGAGACCACGCGATTTGATGACAGGGAAAAAACGGTAGGCGTAGGTGGAATGTCGGTTGGCGGTTTCAGTGACGGGTTAAGGATGATGGTTCTAGTAGCGGATTGCGCTTGAGAGACCGGCGCTCGTGGAGGTTGGCGTACTTGGCCATCCTTGGAGATGAAGAGCGGTTTTGGCAAGGAATGGGATGTTGTCGGGCGTTCATCGTGGGTGATGTTCGACCTACCAGTAAAAGAGGTCCCATGCGACCTGGCCGTCGAAGATGACTGGACCAGAAGAGATCGGGGAAAAGAAAGGCTGGGCGGTAATACCCCAGAAGATGGCTTCGAGCAAACAGGCTCGACTGGTTTGGTAGAGGAGTCAACACGTCTGCGATCTGTGGTGCTCGCGGTCACTAAGCCAGGTTTTGGTGCGATAGGGGCAGCAGGGTGATGGTAGGGCGTTACAGTGCGAAGGAATTGTTGAACATTAAGGGTGTAGGCGATACGAGCATCCATTTTCTGACAACTCCAATAGATTCTCCGGGCACTGAAAATGGGTAAACCGTAATAACAGCAAACATATAAACCTGTAGGAAGTTAGATAGAGGGGAGGGCGAGGAGGAGGGGGTGGAGAAAGGTCTGTTAAAATAAGCCTACCGATAGCCAACTGGACAGAGGTAACTGTCATTGCCTTCTGGTGTCCGTGCAAGAGAGTCGGAGGCCTCCCTAATTCTACCCAGTCTATCGACCCTGAGAGCACCAACGGTGAGGATGAAACTGGAAGACAGCACTTCCCCTTTAAGAAGCGCCACGGTGTTGGGAGAAATGGCCAGGGATAGAACTGGGGAGGGCTCGTTGGGCTGGCCTGAGGAGAGGGAAACGGCAAAGCAGTCGGAGGGGACGAAGACGCGACGACATATCAGCAGGTCGTTTAGCTTTATGCGCTGTAAATTGAAGAAATGAGCGGAATCTGATGTCAGTGGGTACTAAGTAAGTGGCAAAAATGTGGGCATATTAAATCAGGACAGGAAACTGAGCTAGCCTTGATACTACGGTCATTTTTTTAAAAAGAAAGACATTTTAAATATGCGGTGAAAAGACTACTTCAGGGACTCAGCCAGAAAACGACGAAAGAACCAACTTGAAGGGATAAATTCGTTGGTTAACCGGTGATGAATAGATATAGGTAAGATACGGCTAGTCTGACAAGTGAGTTCACCGGTGTAATTGTCTTGACTGTGAATCCACTTGCGTAATATGGCGAAAATTACCGAGGAGGAACTGAGAGTAAGTCTCAGTGAATTCCATCTTGTTACTACATTCAGTAGGGGATAGCTCAGTGCATCTGAGCTCACAAGTAGGCGCTACTTCAAAATAACTGGAGCGACATACAGGGGGATTCTTAGTTATGTTTTGATTGGCATAAGTTATGTAAACAGGAAAATTGCTGGGCAAGACACTGACAACTTCACAAAATACCCCCATCGACAAGGCGTACTCAATTAACCGTATCCTGGTGTGTAGGGCGACGCGAAGTATACAGCGATGTAAAACTTGATTTCCAGGTGAAAGTCGAGACCATCTTGCCATAAATAACTAGTATAAAAAATGTGCCGTTTACAAGGCGACAATCACCTGTGAAGAGCTAATAGAAAACGTGAAAATTACAAAAGCAGTTTGTTTTTTTTAAAAAAAGTGCCCCTTGGCCGGTTGCGGTGGGGATCGAAAACGCTGCCCTGGTCCCAAACAGGCAAAGGAAGGCGTGCGTACTACAGGGACCGTGGTAATAGGGGAGTTTGCGAGTGGGGCAGTAGGGAAGCAATGGAAAAGGCGGCGGGTGATGTTTTGCAGAAGAATAACCCAAAAACCACAGTGGTTGTTTAAGTGGATAAACAATCGTAATATAACGGCCTTGTCGTTTAAAAACACCAAAGGTAACCTAAAAAACCAAGGGCCGCCAAAGAAGGGCATGATTGGACAGCCAAGGTCACCGAAACTGAACCGAATAAATCAATAACCAATGGGGATGGAGTGGGAGCGGTAATGCCGTAGAACGTGGGTGCCAGATAAGGGTAATAAACAGTCAACATACGAAGAATGCGAAAACTTTGATGAAAAGGGAAAAGGCGCCAAGAGGTAATGAAAGTAGCGGTAAAACCTAAGCAACTTTATCGAAAGTGATCGAAATAAACACCTTAGATGTAGATTCCTGACAGGAATGAAAGTAGTCTAGTGAAAATGTTAAAAAGGCGCGCTGTGTTCTGAAAACTTCGGAAATTATTTAGCAGTGATAAATACACCCTAGTTATGGCACTTATTATGATGTAGAACGAAAGCACCACTATTTCAAGAAGTAGAGGACTGTAAATAGAAAGACGCACGATGGCCAATGAATTAAAACGAATTTTTGATTCGATCGAGATCATTCCTTATCCACGGAAAAGGAAACTTCTGCCGTGGAACCTTATCTGTCGCTGCAGGACAATGTGGTAGCGACAGTTTCACGTTTAAGTGCAATAAGTGTGGAATAAGAGGAGCCGTAAGGAGCGGGACCGTATTCAAAAGAAGCTGACGTTTAGGAAGGCTGTAAGGATATGTTATAATTTCCTCCAAAGAGTAAAAATAAGATGGTGTGTCGCATCAGTCGGTGTACACAATGCAACTGCGGCGGAATGGTATAGCATGTGTAGGGACGGCTTGTTCTAAAGCATTAATGGCATAAGGTAGCCAGTTAGGGGGAGTTGAAGATCAAATCGATGAAGCACTAATAGGTAAAAATAAATATAGTAGAGGGAAGCTAAGGCGACGGTACTGGGTAATGGGCACGTATGATACCCAAAAAGAAAGCCATTTTTGAGCAAGTAAGCGCACGTGGTCAGCACTTAAAACGGTGATTATGAAGTAGGTGGCGAAAGGTAGTGTCATAGTGACGGATGAGTGGACGGGTTATACCAGTCTGTCAACAGTCGGATATGAGCACCACACGGTAAACCGTAGTCGAAATTTTGTCGACCCCACGACTGGTAGACATACCAATGCAATAGGCTACTGG
>CACRXP010000776.1:88385-101975 GCA_902702965.1 Spirometra erinaceieuropaei
TTGTCGTTTAAAAATACCAAAGGTAACCTAAAAAACCAAGGGCCGCCAAAGAAGGGCATGATTGGACGGCCAAGGTCACCGAAACTGAACCGAATAAATCAATAACCAATGGGGATGGAGTGGGTGCGGTAATGCCGTAGAACGTGGGTGCCAGGCAAGGGTAATAAACGGTCAACATACAAAGAATGCGAAAACTTTGATGAAAAGGGAAAAGGCGCCAAGAGGTAATGAAAGTAGCGGTAAAACCTAAGCAACTTTATAGAAAGTGATCGAAATAAACACCTTAGACGTAGATTCCTGACAGAAATGAAAGTAGTCTAGTGAAAATGTTAAAAAGGCACGCTGTGTTCTGAAAACTTCGGAAATTATTTAGCAGTGATAAATACACCCTAGTTATTGCACTTATTATGATGTAGAACGAAAGCACCGCTATTTCAAGAAGGAGAGGACTGTAAATAGAAAGACGCGCGATGGCCAATGAATTAAAACGAATTTTTGATTCGATCGAGATCATTCCTTATCCACGGGAAAGGAAACCTGCCGTGGAACCTTATCTGTCGCTGCAGGACTATGCGGAACCGACAGTTTCACGTTTAAGTGCAATAAGTGTGGAATAAGAAGAGCCGTAAGGAGCGGCACCGTATTCGAAAGAAGCTGACGTTTAGGAAGGCTGTAAGGATATGTTATGATTTCCTCGAAAGAGTAAAAGATGGTGTGCCGCATCAGTCGGTGTACACAATGCAACTGCGGCGGAATGGTATAGCATGTGTAGGGACGCCTTGTTCTAAAGCATTAATGGCGTAAGGTAGCCAGTTAGGTGGACTTAGAGTTGAAGATCGAATCGATGAAGCACTAATAAGTAAAAATAAACATAGTAGAGGGAAGCTAAGGCGACGGTACTGGATAATGGGCATGTATGATACCCAAAAAGAAAGCCATTTTTGAGCAAGTAAGCGCACGTGGTCAGCACTTAAAACGGTGATTATGAAGTAGATGGCGAAAGGTGGTGTCATAGTGACGGATGAGTGGACGGGTTATACCAGTCTGTCAACAGTCAGATATGAGCATCACACGGTAAACCATAGTCGAAATTTTGTCGACCCCACGACTGGTAGACATACCAATGCAATAGGCTACTGGAGCCGTCTGAAGAGGTGGCCCGGTATCCGGTAGGGCGGTATGAACGCATAGAAACGAAGTGCAATACCGTCTCTGGCACAACGTAAGAGCGGATAACCTACCGGATGCAGGGGAAATTTTAGTGTGACACATAGCCGAGGCCTACCCATTACGCCAAAAATGCACGGAGGAAAGGAACCGGACAACGACTGCCGAACAGCAGGAAGCATGGGGGAACGTATGCAGGGATGTTGAAGTGATGGAGACACAAAGCAAGTCAACACACACGAATTAACAAGCAACAGAAGAGTCAGGAAGAGAAGGATGACACAAGTTACTGGGCAAAGATGCACACGACATGTATACCCAGCGGGAGCGCAAGTGCATCTACCGGCAGGGAACCAGGTGTCGGAGAAATGCCAGCGCATACCAGGCTGCGAGGGCCATGGTTTGCGGATGCTGGCGTAGCACACGTTTTCAGACCTTTTGACCTAGAAGGGCGATACGTGGCTACCACCACCACCACCACCACCGCCGCCGCCGCCACCAATCACTCAATTCGAAAAATACTATTCAAGGACAAACAGATCACACGGCCGTCCATCTCACCAGTCTGTTCGGTAAGTGTAGGGTACCGCTGATAGAGTGCTCAACGCGCCAGCTGCAAAACGGGTTCCTAAGATTTGCTTCCTCATGTCACGTACATCGAGGCGATTTTTTCTGTTCTTTAAAGAACCTCCGCCATCTTTACCGCAACCAAGGCTGTTGGCGCCCTTCAGCCAGACGCAAACCGTGGTCAAATAAGTCTGTGGCAAACGAAAGACGGTGGTTTTATGCCATGTTTGTCACTGCTTGACTCAGCCTTGCCATCTGCACACAATGGGAGAGGGAAAAAAACGTTGATTGTGCGCGACGTTCACTCTTTACTGTGCACATTAAGTGCTTTTGAGCTATCACGACGCCTCTTAAGCCCCAGAACTGAAGGCCACGCTGATATAATCAGCATCCAGCGCGGACTAAAAGAAATTCCAAATGACTGGGATTACAGCTTACGAAACCAGCGCATGCGCAGTGAGGAGACGTGGGTGAATTCTCGGCCCGCCACTGAGATGACGCCGTTTTCCAGTTGTCCTGACTTTGCCGTATCATTAAAACATGATGAGTGTGGGGATGGAATGCGTACGATTGTGCGAAAATATTCTTCCCTAAAATTTAAAGTACGCCGAAATCTCCGCTGTTAACCTTAGTGGCGGAGATTACTGAGTTCGATGGACGAATTAGTGGAGGATTCTGCAATAGCAGCCACAGTGGTCTGCTCAGACATAGGCGGAATGTGATATCACCGTTAGTCTGTCAAAACCTTGCATGGGAGTAAGATACGTACCTCCAGGTCAGAGTCCACCTGTAAAGTCAAACTCTTGAAATCCGACTCGGACACAAGACCATCTTTGCAGCAAGCGGTAAGCTCGTCAGTGTATTCGTCGGTCGAAGAAGTAGATTCGGTATCCGAGTCGGACTCACTCGAGATGCCAAATTGTGCGCCGGTGGGTTGAGGCTGTAGCTCACGCTTGTGTTTCTTGCGTAAGTCACGCACAGCCTCTCGGAGGCGCTGTTTGCGCATCGCCGCCCGACAGGCCGGGGAACAGAACCAGGATCGATCAGCAGTAAAAACGGAGGAAACTGTGGGAGGCTGACGGCGCAGAGCACAGGCAAAGTGGACCACTGTGCGGACATCGGGAGCACCGCCGGGGCAGGGGGTGGCGGAGTTGAGACACGTCATAGTGGCGCCCAGCTGACCGCAGTCTGCACACCGCGTCATGCCACCACGTCGTAAGGCTGCGGAGAGGCCGGCCAATTGTCCCGAGTCCTCCTCATAGACCTCGTTGCTCCACAGAGCGCAGTTAACATGAATCTGTGCCGATGAGAATAACAAAGAAGATTAGTTACTGTAGAGACACGCGGCAGAACAGAACGCGAGAGAAGATGCTGCAGGATATTAGCCGATTTGAGGCCACCCAGGAAAGCGCGTATCGCTACGGGAAAATCAAAATAAAACGAGGCTGTTTGACCTTGAACTCGCACAGAAACATGGTTCAAAATTCCACATAGTTAATGGAAATTCGACGAAAGGCGACTCTCTCGAGTGCCAAATTGTCAAACATTTAGAAGATCTTCAAAATGTGTGGGTCGAAATGGATGAAAAAAAACGCCTCGTACGTGCATGAGAATGCCTACTCAGTCGGGTGGCTTAGTCTTAAAAATGTTTAGCCATCGTCATATACTTTGTCAAGTATGCCGCTTCTAGTGACTTTCAAAACTCATTCACTCGGCTGTGACCTGATGCTTAAATTTAGTTTTCATTCTGATCTACCGCGAAGACAGGGGCGGTTCCTGGGCGAAAGTCAATTGTGGTACAAGCAGGCTTTTACTTATGATGAGTAAGTGGTCGGGGAATGGAAGCCACAGTGCTACCAGGGCCAGGCGGGCTAATGGCTTGCACACCCACTGTTCAATGAAAAACGGCAGTGTCACATGGGGACCGAAAAATTCAAACAAAATTCATAAAACTCTCTCTCAAGGATAATCAGTGAATGTGCTGATCCACGAAGTCGGACTCCAGAATAAGTAAAAAGAGTAAACAATATACTTAACTGGCATGCAATCACCACAGAAGTTTTAATATCACTGAGCGGTGGGCATTGGAGGCGACTATTATTGGTTTCCTGGCCCGAACACAGCGCACCTTGTTATAAAAATAAATGGTCCATCAAAATAAGACGAGTAAGGAGGGGAGAACTGAGAGGTCTTTTTATTAGGACAGAGAGCAACTTTTTACGCGGACTGATATTATCGTTTTAATCGCGGTCCACATATATGCAGGAGAGTCGATATCGCGGACCAATATCACTGCAATTAAAGATGGGATATTTAATGGGGAAGCTGGCATTGGACTTGCGATCGTTATAAACGACAACGACCATTACTGCCCATAGAGCGCAGTACTGGCATAAAAGTGGGCTTTTTGGAGTGGAGAGTTTCGCTACGTCTGCCTCACTCCTACTTGCGAAATCCGCATGTTCTAGTGGCGAGGCACAGCCAAGACGACTGTTAAAGTGCTTGATCGTGGTTTTTGAGAGACTTAAGTCACGCCTACACGTACCGTCAGTTCGACCGCCGATGTCTATCGTGTGCTCCATAGCAGGCTGACAGTAGGGACGGTGACTTTGACGTGAGTTAATTCAAAGTGATGGTAGACTTGTGCTGCATTTACCGCACTCGCTCCTCCCCCGCCCCTCCCCCCACCTGGACCAGGTGTCAAAACAGCGTCCAGAAGACCGGAGGTAGGAGAGGGCCTAGGTAATTGGTACGGCGAAAACTCGCACCTAGGCTCACCACCACAACCCCTCGTCCACAATGTACAGTGACTAAAATTGTATACAAGAAAAACGGGGGTGGCTCGAACCCCAACTGGCGCGGCATGAGCCTGTAGCTAGGCGTGCCGCCGCATCTCAAATGTTGGAAGTTGATATGGGTGCACCCTCCCAATAACGCCAGCCAGACCCGGGTCTAGCTCCTAAGTTGGTCCTCCGCATGTAAAGTGTGGCCCGTATTAGGGACACATATAAAAACATGCGTAGAGAAACATAAGAGCATGTAGTTGAGTGGCCATAAATACAACATCAAGAGTTATGCGATCTGACCCTCAGTCTGGAGGACAGTCAGCTGGCACCCGTCCGGGCGCTGGTGCTTGGCGCTTCCAATTTATTGTGGTAGACCGCGTGCTAAATTCTCAGCAAGAAGGGCATCTCAGTTTAAACCTCGTTCTTGCACATGCATTAGTAGCGTGTATGAGTAGGTCGGCCGGCCCGCTTTTGGGTTAGATATCTGACCTGGCGCAAGCCACCGTCTTGGCGGCGCTGGGCCCACGTAGGAAAACACAGGTAGGAACTAGTGCGTTCCAACTGACGCAAGTCGAGAGTCACTAAGGGCCATGTTTTGGACTAGCATATTAGCGACGCAGCCCGTATGGGAACCGCGACTGAATCGCAGAGGCGACGAAACATACCCAGGTGTCTGAGCCGGTATAGAGCAGGCGTCCCTCAATGCTGTCATCCGTGCTTCTGGCACACAGTAAGCAGTGGCGGGGATCATCCGCAAGGCTCTTCTCCTCCGCATCAATGGCAGCCAGTGGAAGGACGCCTTTAGGTGCGTTGGGCACATCACGCGCCTTGTTGGTGGTCAGTGGTGGCTCTGCTTCCTCGTCACTCTCGTCCAGATCGACGGTCTTGCGGGCAATAGATGACAACGGCTGCATTCTTTGAGCGTAGGCGGTTTCCAAAGCCTCCCAATATTCAGGCAGGGCGAAGTAGAAGGGTTTCAGACAACTCGAGTCGAGTAAATTCGTCGTCTTGCCTGCGGCCCCGGGCGACGAAAGGCTCGTAGTTGCACCAGTCCGCTGCTGAATGAGGATACGCTGCCAGCGTAAGAACAGCTCCTTCTGGAAGTTGGATATTGCAACTAGATGGGCAAAAAGTGGAAGGGAGGGTAAAACAATGCCAGTGATAAAGCCAAGCGACACGGCCAAATTTGGCAGTACCTGTGAAAGTCAACGTTACTCACTTCGATCTTCAAGCGTGGACCAGTGTTCGATCCAACGCTCGTCGCGTGTTTCCTGTCGGTAGTCTTCTGCTTTCTCTTCGGCGTGCGGATCATAGCAGTCTAGGTCAGCATCAGTGACGGTGGCACCGGGTCCTCTCCTCCGATTTGAATGGCCAACAAAGGTCTCTAACTCGGTCATCTTGTGTAGGTGGGGCGAAGAGGGACAACCACATTCAGGATGGCAGGCTGTTAGATGGGCGCAGACGGTCTGCCAGCAGGTCTCGTAGATAGCGAAAGTGACCTCGGTGTGTGTTTCGGGACCACGATACAGGGCCCGGGAATGTGTCTCCGCCAATAGGCCCGAAATTCGGGGACAGATAAGCTCATGGAGTTCGCTGTTGGCAAGGGCGCGCAGATGCTGCAGCACCTTCGTCAGAGAACCATGCGCCTCGCGAAGTAAATCACGAACTACGGAGAAAGTGGATAGATGGGAAAGTATTAAGCAAATAAATACTGCAGTGAGCATCAGCCGACAGAAATCAGCATATTATTGTGCATTTATAAAGGGCCAAAGAAGTTCAAACTGATTTATTGCAACTACTGCTTTCTATTCGTTAGGTGCCAACCAACTAGTCGACAATGAAGAGGAACAGGAGGAAATATCGCTATGGCTCAAAATTACAGCGGCCACACCAGGAAACGCGCGGAGAGTCAAATAGTTGTGTCAGATGATCAGGGAGGATGTCAAACGGGGTTGCGGCAACCTGCAGAAGAACCATACATTTCCAGATTTCTAGCCAGGGATCTACAAGAGGGCACCTCCTAAGGCGTCGTAGTCAGTTTTTAGAAGCCTGTGCAATTACGGACAGGAAAATGACTTCCCCTACCCAAGTCACCCTCTGCTTCACGAACTTAGGTTTCTAAAAGGAGGCAGTTTACTCGAAGAGGACTCAAGGCCATGCAGCAGAGGCAAGCCGTCAAAAGGGAAATGCAAAATTTTCAGTCTTTAGAAGAACGTCATGTTTTCTAAGGTTTCTACTAACGAGTCACGGTATTTCGAACTTCGCTTATCCTCTGTTGAGACAAATCCTTGTCCTGTCTGGCAGCCCTGGGAGACTGCAGAATCGAAAGAAAACTATACAAATTGGGGTAAAAGGCGAGCCCCAGACATCTGTTGAATACGATGAGAGTTCCAGCGCTGCAATTTTTTGACAAGGACTGAGTGTGTGCTCGAGGCAAGAAAATGCTAACTTTTGTTTGGCAAATTCACCAGCGTTTCAACACTCTTGCTTTACTAGCGGACGTATGCATTCCATCTAACAATATTTGGAGTATTTTTTACTACCTGGCTGCTCGCCGTGTCAATTTTTTTTAAAAAACGAGCTTTCTGGTTACTAAAGAAGTAAGTATGGGGGTATAGAACAATGAGCTAGTGTAGGCATTTTAGCAGCACCGACTCCACGGGGCGGTACAGGTCAGCGAAATTCGTCCTGCCAACGAAGGGACGACCAAAAACTTTATCGAACGACACCTGCTTTTAAAAATATAGTAGGCATTTCTCCATAGTTTTTCCTTATCCGGGGCATATACCCAAGCCTTACCGTTTTTTATTACTTTAAACTTCTGGACTGGTGCAGAAGACCACCAAAAAAGACAACGTGCGACTGCTTGTCAGTCACGCACAATTGGGACTACCACCCACGTAGACAGCGTATCAACGACTTCCGAACTAACTCGTATAGGGCGAAGGAGATTGGAGTAGCATCCACCTCATGGTTGGCTGAACGAATGGAAGATAAGCCCGAAGCAGCACTGGATCAAGCTAATCCCACTCTCTGTTGTCTGCTGTTATCATAGCTAGATCGTCTTTGGCCTGGCAGGCGATTGTCCGTTTGTTAATTCTGTCACCTATAGGGAGTTTGTTTGCTTCATGAAGCCCAAAAAACGATCCAAAGCCCTAGAGTGGCAAGAAGAATTCGTGACAAGGGCCGCGTTAAAAAGGAGTCAGTGCAACCGGACCCTCAGTTCTAAGAAAGACAGAGTTGTATCGTTAGTTCGAAACGTTGCAAGCCACGAGTCTCAGTGAGACATGCTAACCGCACGCTCTCCTCTCGCTCCCATACCAGCAGCCAAACAGGATCGAATCGACTTGCAACCTAATTGGGTGGCTCAAAGCCAAAATACAATGCGTGTTAAGCAAGTATCTGCATACGAAGTTTGATCAATGCACAAATTGTGGGCAACTGTCTAATGAAAACTATCGTACAGGCGTGTAGAACCGAAGAAACCCAAATGACAGAAAGTGTAGAAATAGTTTGGGTGGGTAAATCAGACCTCACAATTGTTTCCTAAGCTAGTGACATTGGGTCCCCGGTAGTGCTACGACTGATTCGCAGGCATCCGGTCAAACCGATGCATGACAAGAGAGCCCCGTCACAACGGGCGCCGGTTGAAATGGATTTTGGATATGCAAGCATATGCAAGGTTGAATATGTATGTAAGTTGTATGCGAGGGTGAAGGCGTGACGACTGATACGTGATATTTTAGCGAGGACGGTCGTGTATGCGCAGAGAGCAGAATAGGCTTATCCGATGTACAGAGACATTGTAGGCAAGAAAGGCGGACCTGTCGTGTGTTCGTTGGAGTCCACGAAACTGATTACTCAGAGGTGTCCTGTGTTGACCATTGATATTGCTTGGCATAAAACCATTCGTGAGCAGCCTACGTACGACAGGAGAAACCTGACCTATGCAAACAGCTAGGCCACTTTGGTAACCTCGATTTGCGAAGGTAAATCCACGTTCAATCGATTTACAAGCCTCTTTTTCTTTCCTATATATCGTTTTTAAGGTGCTATTTTCATTTGTCAGTCTTTGTGCACTACACAATTTTTGCATTGATCCTCTTTGCAAATTCAGCTTGCTGTATGTTGCTGTCTACGCCAGTTTTAAATTCATACCAGGGAAAAACATATCTCAGACATGTTTGGAGTGTTAAAGACCATTTTCGGAAGGAGGGATCGCTTCCAAGTCATTTGACTAAAGAAGATCGGACGGTATTGTATATAGTCTTACCTAGTCGTTGCAAAGTGTGCCTACTTACTGCATTTGGGTAGGTATGCTTCGGTAACATTAGTACACTTGAGGTTATAGTTAGTTTATTTTGAAACAGGATTTCAGGGTTGGAACAAGGGGCTGGAATTTCAAGCTTAGGGTTGGTGTTAGGGTTTCATGGCTATGGTTAGGGTAAGCGTTTGGCTTGTAAGGTTAGGGCTAGGGTTGTAAGGTTAGTGTTAGGATAAGGGTCTTACAGTTAGGATTAGGATTGGTGTTTGGAGGTGAGGCTTAGGGTTTTAAAGAAACTTTAAGCGTTAGGGATAAAGCACTGGTGCTAAGACTAGGCTTGAGGTATAAGGTTGGGACCAGGGTTTTAAGATTAGCTAACAAAGACGTGCATAATGGGTCCTATGATGACTACTAAGTCGCAGATGTCAGCAATGTCATGTGCCGCGGGATTGACCATGGGCAGCCCACGACGACAAGGATAACAGATGCCATGCTGACAGCTAACTTGCATTTACTGTCTCTTTGAATGAATTTCTACTTATCCTTCCGTGATTTTTATCTCTATGCATACTACTTTTTAATAGGTCTCGCTTCCATTTTATTTTTAATAGATGCATTTCTCATCTATTGGCCTTTTGGTTGTCTACATCGATTTAGGTTTACCGGTTGCCTCCGATTAGGCCAATTACACAATTCCGACTTTTTCCATATTTCCTAAATTACGCGCTACTGTTTTGTTGATCCCACTCAAGTCCGTCCCGTGCTGTCGGAGGGTCACACTTGGGTCAAATGAATTATTCAAACCTGTCAAAAATTCCAATCACTTAAATAGGATAATGATGTAAATACAATTTTGGCATTTCTCCGTGGAGTATGTTGTCCACCGCCTCCTTTAGCCCCACCCATAAAACCTCCATTACGACCATCCCCGTATTGCAGTCGTTCTTGCTTCTCGTTTTAGGAGTGAGGCTGCATCCTACCACCTCGTTGAAAAACAAAGTACAGTAGGTGTGCTAACTCATGAAATGTCAACCGAAATTCTTAAATGCTTTAACAACTTAAGTAGAGCTTTAAGATAAGTCATCGTGCAGATTAATTCTATAATAATTCAGCTACCTCGAGATGCCGGCTTTCGAGCGAATATCTATCCGGCCGCATGCAACAACTACGTCCTCTAAACACTGAAAACTTAAGTAGAATGAATTTTTCTCATTTATTTTTGATGCCCCTAAAAATTTAATTATATTTCATGAGAAACATGCGCAAAAATATTCATTCTTTTACTCATTCGGTAGAAAATTACGTCTTCTTCAAATTTTATACTTGAAGGGAATAATTCGGTTTTCAAAATTTCTCCCAATTCCCGAATAATTTTCAACCCAACCTGCCCTTACACATGCACTCAGAGTTTCCAAACCGCAAACCATATATTTTCTGCGTATGAAAAACCATACATTTATCTAGGGTATTAAGAGGAGATCGTATGGGATTCATAAAATATAGCAGTGGATTTGAGCCATATTGTAAACATTACAAGCAACATTAGTAAGTGCGCAGACACGATGTTTTGTGAACGGGCATTTCGCGGTATAAAAAATCTCATAATTAGGGATTTTTTCAAAACCGAATTATACCCTTTCTTCAAGTATAAAATTTGAAGAAGGCGTAATTTTCTATCGAATGAGTAAAAGAATGAATATTTTCGTGCATATTTTTCATGAAATATAATTAAATTTTTAAGGGCATCGAAAATCGATGAGAAAAATTCATACTACTAAAGTTTTCATATTTTACAGAGCGTTGTTTTCGCCCGCGGCTGGAAAGATGTTCGTTCGAAAGCCAGCATCGTGAGGTATCTGATTATAGAATTATTCTGCCCGATGATTACTTTAAGAACTCTACTTAAGCAATCTTTTCGAAAAGAAAACGCATTTCGGAATTTTGGTTAACATTTCATGAGCTAGCACACCTACTGTTTTGTGGGTACGAATCGACGTTCCCTTATGTTCAGCTGTGTCGCAGATCAAGACTTTAAGTCTGCCCGCGTTTCGCCGCGAAAAAGCACTAAAAATTAATAGTTAGCATCAAGTGCCTTCTGGAGCTGGAATGTCAAGTGGGGCCGAGAATGAAAAATCATACCTTTTTCTAAAAACATGGTATGAGTTTAATTTTAAAACGCTGACTTACACATTTTGCGTCATAAAGCACAATAGTAACGTTGAACAGCAATTGACTGTTTTACGGCCAATAGTGGGCTTACTCTTTCCTCTACCACGCTGTGCGGCGCAGATGTCAGGGCAGTTTCTGTCTACCGTTGAGTTTGAACTCATACAGAAAGCAGCAGGTCTGCTGCCTGAGTCGTTAGCAAGTGTTTTCAATATTATCAAGGCCATCCTGCAGAGAATCATTAAGGATGGAACCGTGCTTATAAGTGCGCAGGTTAAACCAAAACGGCTCACAAGTAATCAAGCCGACGGTTCTACTTGTCGTCATGTACCATTATATGCAGCTAAAACTAAAGAGAACACTTGGCAATGTTCCTCTAGGGTATAATTAGGAAAAAAAGAAGACGGAACTTGGTCCCTATCTAAAAAAGCTTAGGGCATTGAAGCTTGTTTGTCGCAGGTCTTCTTTCTGGAAGAAAGTTTACTTCGCGGAGAGGTCTTACAGTCAGACGGGCCTATGAAGGCGGCCAGGGTGTACGTAAGTCGGAAGAACATACCTCGGAGAAAAAACTGAGCCGGTCATAACTTTCAAGGACTGCCGACACCCAATGGATAGGAGGCAATGAATTTAACGATCAAAATCGAACACTATCAACAGCAGAATGCTCATCGACATCGCGAAGAGTGTCTTCGGTTACAATGGCATCCACCGACGCCGGATGGGCATTATAATCGTTCAGGACAATGCTCTTGTCTACCCCTCAACATAGATATGATTCTAATAACGCCCGTCTCATCGACAGCGGCCCCTCAACCGTATTCACTCCTGAGAACAGCCTCGATGAGAATCCTATCAAAAATATCTCGACACTTGTCAAACTAAAGTGGCAAATGGCAAGGAAAAACGTTTCAATGTATGAAAAGAAACACTTTGCATTTAATACTTACACGGGCAAAACCACAATGGGAAATTTGGCCGTTTTCATGTATGACAGACTTCTGCCTCAATTACATATACACCTGGAAAGTGAACATTAGTCAAATCGTGAACCTCAGCTTTGCTGTCCCACAACCTCAGAATTCGACATGGTAGACTACCCCAACGATCCTTTCTTTTTGTCTACTATTTCGGTCACAGGTTTATATAAGAAAACAGGTGCTCCCGCAACAGCTGACTCATGAACGATGTAGCTCAAAATGTCCACAACATTACTTACTTGTACTTTGCAAACACGACTACGTAATGCAGGGGTGTTAACAGCACAAATTAATGGCCATCGTGGTCATAATCAGACCCGAGTTTCTAAAAATGGCACTTTTCTGTTTTTCCAGACCGGTTTTGATAATGGGGACCACCATACAATTCGGCCGATGAACAGTACTGCCTCCTTAAGCGTTGTAAGTACAGATAACAGATTGTATCAGATTCTATAACAGATTCTGTCTTCTATAAATCGTTGCAAACTGAGAGAGGTGCATTAATTATTACGAACCAACCTATCGACCACGGAGCCGAATCAAAACCACTCAAGTACGCCATACTACTGTGCAAAATGATCAATCTCGGATGTTAGGTGACAGTTGACTTCATAGTCTACAACTATTTCAAATAACCAGAATATTACTGCGGAAAGGCAAGACTGGTAGAACACTGGAACCATGTGTATATTTGTCTCGGCTTTCGAACTCGGTACATTTGTTATTATCAAGAAGCACATGATGCAGAATTTGCACAGTCTGTTTAACGCAGTCTTCCTAGATAGACAATTCACGATGCTGGAAGAAGAAGAAGAAGAAGAAGAAGAAGAAGAAGAAGGAGAAGAAGAAATTGAACAGTAACCGCCCTTCCTTGATGTGCTCTTCAGGCGAAGCCCCGGTGGCCACGACGGCTTACAGTAAGGCAACGAACACCATACAGCTTCTCCGTTTTACTGTAAATATCCCATAATTCACAAACCATGCTGCGTGAGAACACTCTTCAAACTGGTTCAGACACAGGACAGAAACCCGGAAAAAGTACGCAAGATCCGATACCTCCGCAACCAATTTATGCGAAATGGCTATTCGAAAGCGTTTATAAACCGACGTCTACGAGTTCGTCTCCCAAAGGACCCCGCCAGAAACACCACCAATTATACGGCTTGTTCTGCCATACATCAAGGACGTCTCAGGGGAGACTGAGGGCATTACTGCGGAACTAGGACTTGTAATTGTCCACCGTCCCAAAGCTACCATGAACACCAAGGTCCTGAAAACTAGACCGATTAAATCCCATGGATCAGTCGGACGTTGTGTATCACTCGCCGTGCCTAAACTGTCCTTGCAATTGCACAAACTGAACACATGCTCGGATAGCGCATACATGAAGGGACCACGAATTATCGCAAGTGGCTGCCCACATCTTCGAAACGGGTCATGAGTTTAACTTTGCAGCTACCTAAATAATCGCCTAAGTCAAAAACAAGAGCCCAGAATTTGTTGAAGCTTCGGCCTTGGATTAGAACTTAGCTAATTGATGTATCGATCTGGCGCCGACATGCAGAGCCCTGTGCAGTCATCTCCAAGCCTACGTCACTGATCACTAATCGGCAAACACCCCCTATAACTGTCGCTTGTCCCGTTACTGCTTTTATCTCTGACG
>CACRXP010000776.1:103912-119794 GCA_902702965.1 Spirometra erinaceieuropaei
TAGCCTACTGAACAACAGGGACAAACAAAAACACGACCGTCACTCGCTCGAGCTTTGCTCTCATACACATCAAGCACAAAGCAAGTATGACTTTCATCGAATCTACTTTTAAGTCTCGATTCGCTGTTGCCATCGAAGACTATCTGCGATTATGTGTGGCCATCCAATGACTACTACCGAGATTACTGAAAATGCATGGAATAAAACTAACCTGGCCTCCGCCACTGCCGCAAGCATAGCACAGTTCCTTCGGTGGAGCTGATTTCACTGTCGTAATGACAGGGTAGCCGCCACAGTGCGCTAAATCCAAGTCAATAACCTCCTGTGGGAGAAAGGGAAAATGAGATCAGAATGAAGGGGTCTCAGTCCGTAGAGGATCCTCGAAACGAGGTAATTGTTTCAAATTCTTCGGGAAATGAGACCAGCAAGATATGAAACGGACTCTCGGACAATAAATTAGTGTTGAAGAAAGCAAGCCGGGGCACACGACAGTTGTTACTTTTGCCGCGATGACACCCATCAGGGTTGACTCGGTCGGCTCGGCGCATCAAGGTACGTAGAGGCGACCAATGAGGGCGACTGTCGAGGCTTTAAGAAAACGTTGAGGAGATTTGTGTTATGGTAGTTTATTACAAAGAGATCTGCCACCATTCATGAAGATCAGTGTAACGACAGTGTCGCTCAGGTTTGCCGGCGTAATACAGACTCCCGAACCTTTGGCCGTAGAGGTATAAGGGGTCAGGTAATGCTGTCGAAGAGCACTTGTGGACTTCAAGTGTGATGCAGTTTTCACCAGTTTAGCGAATAAGGATCATGAGCTCGGTTGACTGCACAGACGACACGGTGTGTACTGACTGCAATCAAATCTCCCTATATTACAAGATCGAGATAGGCTGGTATTTCAACATGGGACGCCGCGCAGCTGATTTGACAATGATCATAAAAATTGGAAGGGTAAAGAGCAAGAGGGTTCTCACCCCATCAACCGGCCGAATATTACCACGTTCATCGTCCTGGCGGCTGGATCCAAGATCAGGGGCGAAATGCATGCCTAGATCCCCGCCGCGCAGTGATCGGATGGGAGCGTCAGCAAAGACCTCTAATTGGGGGGTGCTGGGAGTGCGAGATTCGCTACTGAGCGAGGCAGAACTAGCTGGTTGATTCGACGGCATATTGTTAGTACCATTGCTGGTGCTGGACTTAACCAGACCCATCTTCCACGTGCCCAGCTCCAGCTGTTCTTGTAGGCCAGGCACGGTCTCTAGAAGGCTCGGAGTCGGCTGTGGGCCGGATGGGAAGGTAGGTGACTTTTTACTCTGCTGAGTTTTGATGACTGGTTCGTACGCCCTGTTAGAGAAGTTCGAGGGCACCTTCACCTAAAAACACAAACATTTGATTACTCAAATCCAACTAAGGTAGGGAATGACGGAAAAAGGAGCTCAGCGTTAACGGCCATAGCGACTGTTTGTGGTGTTGGGTAACCTATAAAATTCCATGTAGGAGGAGGCACAAAAGTAGTAGATGACAAACTGACAAAAACCGCCTGTTACTTCTGGAACCTGCAAGATGTCTTCGGAGATAAACTGTCAATTACAACTGCGAGGTCTTGTCGGGTTTCCCTTCAACACTTCAAAACGTAGTGTGTAACCGATTTTAAACATAAAATCAACTTGACGTGCTCTACGGTTAGCTACCTAGCACTTCAACTTCAGAGTTTTATAACAGGAAGACAGGAGCAGGAAGAAGCTATCCTGATTAGTAATGACAAATAGCAGAGGAAAAATATCCTGTACGCATTGGGGAAGGATTGGTTATAGTCGACTGTCCGCACAGACGATATTTGGCGCAAATGACCTACCAAGAACTTCAAGCATCCTACTGTGCTAAGTGGCTTTTGGTCTGCTTTCTCCGTCCTCTATACCACCCTGACCTAGGTAAAACTAGTGTCTTGTACAGAGACATCGGTTCTTTTTTGGCAGCCGAACAGAGTAACTCACTAATTTCTACCAATACCCCCCTGACTAGTCTGACTGATTTTCGACAATCCAGGCGCAAGTTCTTTGAATGAACGATGTTAAGGACCCTGGATGGCCTGCTATCAGTAGATATCACTCCATTCTGCCTTCAACAGTGTTACTTCAAATATACGCTGAGGAATGTGATAACAAGAGTTGGGACCGAACCGACAATACCAATTGTGTAAAGTAGACGATAATAGTAAAATTGACGACGGTGGTGGTGGTAGTCCCACGTGCGGCATCAGTTGGGCAGAGACCTGGCTCATTGTTATCCCCCGGTTGGCTTGACTCGGGAAGTCCGATTATGTAAGGGACAGAGAAGAGAGTGACGGCAACGCGACTCGGATCCAGCACCTAGTTTTCCCCATAAACGACTTAACAGTCGTGGTTTAGAAAACCGCAAACTGACGGGGTAATTCAATCCTACTCAGTTTCGAGAGTCGGACAGCAATGGCTCCCCCTTGATTTGCCCATCAAGACACCATCAATTGCGTGAGTCGAGATGCTAACCCAAGGAAACCTGGTGCAGCTCGTGTGTTGCACACGCAAACGGGCCGTTTTGTTTCGCAGTCGCTGCACCCACGCCTATCTCCGACTGTCCTTACATCGTCTTACCATCGGAATGCCATGGATGTAGTAAGGGTGCGTGAGGGCGTGCATCGCAAGTCTGCTTTATTATAAGCAAATTAGTGCGCAAGTCACGAATGCGTTCAAGTCTCAAGGCGGTTGTGGACTTCGTTAATCGCTGTGGTCGAATTATCAGGGTTATGAAAAGGTTGTTGGTTCGACAAACTTACCCTCGGACGTTCACCCTTGGGAAGCATGCGAGCTCTTCGTTTGAAGCATATGGTGTCTCTAAAAAAAGTTGGCAGACGAAAATCTGGTAAAATCAGGGCAGAACAAATGTGAAAATCAGAGTTAGAGATCGCGATTGTGATATTGATGGGTTGCATTTTAAGATAAAAACCGGGTGGCACTACGTCATTCTAAGAAACACTGCTTAGATATGTAATGCTAAATGCTGCGCACTTACTTGCATTGTAAATTTCTTCCGACGGAGCTATCCCCACCGTAATGGGCCAAAATCCTATAAACAAACAGTCGGAGAAGGATAAGTATGAAGACAGGGGGTGACCCAGGTGGAAGGCAAAAAATGATCTTGGAGACTTACCGGCAGTCACTACACCGACCGCACGGCTGCACTAATCCCCGACAAGCAGCACAGTGACCACAATCACCAGCGGAGGAGGAGGAGGTGGTGGTGGCTGGACTAATGCCGTTATTTGAAGTAGGCCTTGTTGCATCACTGCTGCCGTCCGAGTGCCATTCAGAGGAATGGCTGCGAGAGAGGTGGCCCCGCTTGTAGTTGCGCGCAACTGCCTGTGCACCTGCAGTGGCTGTAGATGCTGCTAGCAGAGGACTGGCACCGCCTTGGGTTTGCGCGCCAACGGCAGCGAGTTTGGCTGCATGCACCATTGCAGACATGGTTTTCTCATAGTTCGAGTTCGCTGGTACAAAGATAACGTTCTGATGTTACTCGTGAGAATTAAGTAGAAATATTTTAATTAATTCGACCTTTCGAGCTAAATTGGTGCGTAGACACCCTTTGCTCCCGTGAGCAGTAAAACGTCAGTAAAGCGGAGACATGTTGGGCAGGGCAAAGAACTAACTAGAACTTCGGCCCTCCATTGGAGATGGGCGCAGGCGTTCGAGTTACAACATGTGCCGTGCACGGCATGGTATGCAGGCAGATGGATCAGGCACCAAATGGGATCTCAGTTATTCAAACGAGGAAAGCTTTCATAAAGTTATGGTAAAAATAATTTTCAGTCTGACCCACAGTAGAACCGAGTTATCCAGCATAGCCATGAATTTGGGGTTGTTGTGATAGTTTAAAAGCAAATCGGCTTATTTTGTGAGAAAACCGAACGATGGATCCTCTTAAGTAAACATCACTCTTGTTCCTTTCACATACAGTAGTGGTATTGCGAATTAAGTCGCCGGATGGTGCAGTCGTGTGCAGTGAGAGGCTTGGAGTAAGGCCGTCATACATCATGGGTATTCAAAACGCTAGGACGTTACAGCGAACGCAAGCTGGCTGAATTCCGAATCTACTTATTTGTCTGTTACAAAGAGGGTCTGAGCAAAGATGACGGACAGCACTTTGTAATTAAATTATGCCGGCCAGGATTCCACCGTGGCGTATAGGAATCTAATCCAGGGGAGTGATGATAAATATATTTGAGGAGGCGGCCGAGCGTCTACGAAATGGTGCACAAATGATCCCACTTACCGATGGATTTACGACCGACTTGTTTGACACGTGGGCCACGTCTGCTCCTGTCCACGGAATGATGTGACTTCGGAGAGACTCGGCCATCTGCATGCCGCGACTTGTCATTTCGCGTTGATTTGAGGGCGCGATTCTTTATGCGTTGACTCAAGCGCTCCGACTCCGGTCGCAGGCGCTGTCGGCCAGGACTGCGTCTTCGATGCCCAGAGGTCGCAGTTGAGGTCTCACTGGCTGTTTCACTGGCTCTTCGACCACGACTTCCGGGGGGGTGCACCCCTGTTAAGGTTTCCTCTCGATGGGCCAAACCCGCAGGTAGATTAAGATCAAAGTCATCACGGAGACGCGTCTGGAAAGGTACAGAGGACGGATGGGATCGTGTTATTTCGCATAACGCGGGGCCGTGTAAACGGCTGTCTGCGAATCTACCGGTACATTGACAAGTCGCAAGTAAACATCGCTGATTAAACATGGCTGTAGAAAATGTAATTAGCGTCCGGACGCTCGGACGTAAAATTGGTCCCCGAAAATTAAGTCGGCTTCAAGCCAGACAATTACTTAAATATACACCGTTATTTTGTCACGAAAACATGGAAATTCTGTTCTTCTGTAAATCTAGTTATTCCCTTTTTTACAACTCGGTAAAAGGCAAATGTCAAGAGCAAGGTCCGTTATACCATTGGATTGCTGAGTAAAATTCGAATTATAAAACCCTAAATAATGCCCCGTCGGAACTGATGGAAAAAAAATATCGTCAGCAACATGGCAACCGCGGACTCACTACATAAAAGTGGGCACATCAAAAATTATAATCCGTACATTTATCTTGAGACGTCTCTTCCCTTCTATTATCTTTGGCGGCGTGTGCTGTTTAGATGACTTTGGTCGTTTCCGCACGGAAACTTCCTCGGCAATGGTTGTGGTACCGTCATCGCCGATATGGTATTCGGAGTCAATATGATCCGTAGATGGGTCGTTGCGCTTTGCCGGAGACTTGGGCTGCTGAACTTCAGCATCGCCAGGAGGTTTCGTAGGCGACGTGTGCTGTGAGGACGACGGTGATGCAGCCGGTAAAGCAACTTCAGCAGCTGCGGACGCAGTAGGTGCGGTATCTGCTTCTGTTGGTTCCTCCTCCCGCGCTTCAGCCTCTCCTTCCTCCTCAGGCCCCATAGCGGTACTGGTTCTTAAGTATAGGCGTCGGCGACGTCCAATTGTCTCTTCCAGCGCCTCGGCGGCCTTTGCAGTCAGGCGACGTTGGCGCCGCCTACCAATAATCGGTGAGACCCGTTGATTGGCCTCTTCATCTGCCAGCACCGCTTCGTCATCAGTCTCTCCCGTCGAAACGGACGCCTTCTCGGGTTGTAGAGCCGTGGTAGAGGGAGTTACGTCCAACTCCTCAGCTTTAGAACAGAGGGAAGTTGAAGAGCATGTGGAAAAGTCACTAGATATGCTCTTCAAGTCGGCATCCTGCTCAAGGTCGGAGCCGCCAGTGGAAGAAGATGCAGCGGGCAGAAGGGGGTCGTTACAGATCTCACTGCCCTCTCCACTGGCAAGATCGTAGTGTGGTGGGGTAAGGCTGAGGTTCGGTAACCCGGTAAAAAAGTCCATCTCTGTGAATGAGAAGGTGCTTCTTGAAACCGCTTTGCTGTAGGCACCCCTTCCTGGGATCTATGAGAGAACAGAAAGTGACAGGTATTGCAAGACTATGAGTGAGGTCTGTGGGATAAATAGGGAGAGGGAGAGTATAGTGAGGTCTTACCTGAGGTATGGAAACACGGGGATCGGCGTCATTCAGAGAGATTGGAGCCGCTGTTCCCGGAGTCTGCAAGTGCATGAGGCGAACCCGCCGACGCAACCAACGAGGCGACCTCAGAGACAGTTCCAGTGGATGAAGCAGCCGGAGACAACGACGAGAGTGGCAGGGTGGACAAACAGCCCACAAGGGAAGGTCGGCGGCCATCTGGTGGTGGGTTGGCTTCAAGCAGGGGGCAGCGCACACGCTAGCTAGATAAGCCACGTCCAGACAGGAGGCGAGTACGTGTCGTCGCAAATCGCCTTCTTTCTCCTGGGGCAAGCCTTCCGTGTCTGGCGATTTGTTAAGTTGATCCAGGGAAGAGGAGGAGCTGCGAAGACTTCTGCACTGAGTGGTCAGACGGAGCACTGACTTATGAGTCCAAAGGCAGGGCTGGCAAACGACTGCGCCAGTTGAAAGGCGAAAAAAACGCAGCGAACTGGCGGTAGGCGTAGCAGAAGCAGCAGCATATGTACAGATAAGGCAGCGTGCATTCGCAATCTCGTCTTCGGATAGCTGGCTAGGAACAGAAAGAACCCACAATTATTTTCATGTAAAGCAGCCGAGTTATCTGCCCGCTGATAGAATGGCAGCAGCAGCGGCCCCCATCCCCTAACCAGCATCGAGGCATTATCGTACCGTGTGCGTAAATCGGGTAGTGGACTGATTAAAACAGGCTGATTCACACTCATTGTTTAACGAAAACAGACAATGGAGGCCGGGACAGCAGCTATTTAGGGCTTATTAATGTCTTAACTTAGCCAACAATACTCGCAACCAACATCTGCTACCCAATGCCAACCGAGGTAACTACACAGTGTCTATGTTCTGCAGGCGGGGTCAATCCAGTCGGTTATCGGCACCGTAAAACTGACGTTTCATCGGTGCTTCTTCATTAATCAATCTGTACGTCGGAATCGATCGGATATGGAACAGTGACGTGTAACGAAACTCATTAAAAAATTTTGACGTGGAAAAGAGTGCATCACTAAGGTTCCATTCATGAGTACCATGGAATACACTATTCGTTAATTAATACATGGTAATACGGTGGTTTCTGGGCGAAAATTCATCCTAGCGATCTGCGTACGTCAGAACTCAAAGTCACTGTATGGGCTTTTAAATTGGTTCTCAGCGATCGCATAAATCCAGTAACATATCTTAGAATGAACGCATAAAACTTGAATTCTCGTTTTCCTTTAGTGGGGACTTTCAAAGTACGGAATTTAAGAGTCGAGTGCATTTTGGCTTTATAAAAGTTCACTAATTTTTGCATAATTTTTGAAAACGAACCTGGTTTTTAGTTTTTAAGATCCCGAAAATACACGCCATGAACATTCCCAAAAGAAAATTATTACGCCTACTCCTGTCCGTACGGGGACGCCTTCCTCTTAGGGCTCATAAAATATTCCAAAAATTATGCATTACGATGTAAAATTTGGAATTAGAAGCCCTAAGCCTGTGGATACCGGATTACAAAGTCATACAGGTCTCTTAAAAAGCCCATAATTACAAGTTAAAAAACACAAAGTACCTCAAGTTCCGCCTTGATGACAAAATATTCCCAGAAAATGGGCGCAAACAAAAAAATATTTACATGTCATTTTTTTGTGAAATGACATATAATTTATGCAATTATCGAGAAGCAAAATGCACATGGATTAGGTAGAGTGATTCCTCGTCTAATGGCTGGGAAGACGCCCAAGCAAAATCTACTAAGCTGCCATGTATCAATGAACTAAGAAGCATGTTTCACACTAACTGGCGCTTCGACCGGAATTGCTTTTCTCCTAGTTAAAAGCAGATTTTGAAGAATGAAGTCTGCATTTGATAAGTTTCACCGCATACTATTGTTTGCTTCGAGAACAGTCAGATTAATGACAAGTGGTTTGCTCCATACGTAAAGTTAGGGACAAGATCATGTGCGGCACGCGCTGACGTCCTGTTTAGCCCTGTCAGTCATTGCGCCCACGCCAACGCCCAGTCGTACCGGACTTCCCTCGTTATCCAAATGTGGCGGACGCAGAAAGAGTTAACCAAATGAGATATTGTGCAAGTCACCCATGCTTCCCTGAGACAGTCGTAGTCCCAGTCGTTTAATACGCTGAACCACCATGCTGACTAGCATAGAAGTACTCTAATTACAGGAACTACTCTTCAGAAACCTATGGAGGAAATACTCCACTATCCAAGTCAACCGCTCTACTTCACTTTATGAGTGGCAATTAGGTTGGAAAATTCAGTTTCTTTGTAAGCGCAAAAGACATTGCATACGCAGTTATTTGCGAAAACCAGTTTAGGCTACCTTACAAACGCAAGTATCCAAAATAGACCAAAATAAATAACGTATGTAAGGCAGCCCTAATGAGTCCGGGAGAGGGTAGCAATACCTATGGAAGAGATCCCAGTTGGATTTGTCCGACTTGACTGGGCGAGTCGTACAAGCGAAGAAAAGAAGAGAGCCGAGCGGTTCAACAGGTGGGCAATCGGCCGGCATTGGGAACTCCATGGCCCGATCTGGCAGGGGCAGCAGAACTCTCTGAAAGTACCTAAGCAAGTCCGCCAGAAAACAGGTGTCACAGGAGTCCGGAGAGGGGGTTTGGGTTGCTGTGCAACCAGGCACCCTTTCACAGCCCAGAGAGGCTTCGCCTTCCTGGCTACGCCTGCGAAACCAGTCACTCAAGGCGTCATCCGTTCTGCCCTCGACAGAGGAGATAATTTTAAGGGCCGATATTCGACAACGCAAAGCGCACTGCTGGCAGAGAAGCACCTGCGGTCTGCTCAATCTGTAAAAAAGTTCCAAGAAGTGTGCGTTATGACCCATACTTGACAACGCAAAAGATTGAATTCAGAAACAAGCAAAAAAGAACCGTTAACTTATGAAACGACGCACTAGAACCGCTACTTTTACTCGATGTGTGAATGGGAGGCAGCCAAAATGTAGACCATCAACAGCGGAAATTAGTCCAATCGTGAACCTCAGCTTTGCTGTCCCACAACCTCACAATTTCACATGACAGACTACCCCTACGATCCTTTCTTTTTGTCTACTATTTCGATCACAGGTTTATATAGGAAAACAGGTGCTCCGACAACAGCTGACTCATGAACGATGTAGCTCAAAATGTCCACAACATTACTTACTTGTACTTTGCAAACACGACTACGTAATGCAGGGGTGTTAACAGCACAAATTAATGGCCATCGTGGTCATAATCAGACCCGAGTTTCTAAAAATGGCACTTTTCTGTTTTTCCAGACCGGTTTTGATAATGGGGACGACCATACAATTCGACCGATGAACAGTACTGCCTCCTTAAGCGTTGTAAGTACAGATTCTATAACAGATTCTATCTTCTATAAATCGTTGCAAACTGAGAGAGGTGCATTAATTATTACGAACCAACCTATCGACCAGGGAGCCGAATCAAAACCGCTCAAGTACGCCATACTACTGTGCAAAATGAGCAATCTCGGATGTTAGGTGACAGTTGACTTCATAGTCTACAACTATTTCAAATAACCAGAATATTAGTGCGGAAAGGCAAGACTGGTAGAACACTGGAACCATGTGCATATTTGTCTCGGGGTTCGAACTCGGCACATTTGTTATTATCAAGAAGCACATGATGCAGAATTTGCACAGTCTGTTTAACGCAGTCTTCCTAGATAGACAATTCACGATGCTGGAAGAAGAAGAAGAAGAGGAAGAAGAAGAAGAAGAAGAAGAAGAAGAAGAAGAAAGAAGAAGAAGAAGAAGAAGAAGAAGAAGAAGAAGAAAGAAGAAGAAGAAGAAGAAGAAGAAGAAGAAGAAGAAGAAAGAAGAAGAAGAAGAAGAAGAAGAAGAAGAAGAAGAAGAAGAAGAAGAAGAAGAAGAAGAAGAAATTGAACAGTAACTGCCCTTCCTTGATGTGCTCTTCAGGCGAAGCCCCGGTGGCCACGACGGCTTACAGTAAGGCAACGAACACCATACAGCTTCTCCGTTTTACTGTAAATATCCCATAATTCACAAACCATGCTGCGTGAGAACACTCTTCAAACTGTTTCAGACACAGGACAGAAACCCGGAAAAAGTACGCAAGATCCGATACCTCCGCAACCAATTTATGCGAAATGGCTATTCAAAAGCGTTTATAAGCCGACGTCTACGAGTTTGTCTCTCAAAGGACCCCGCCAGAAACACCACCAATGATACGGCTTGTTCTGCCATACATCAAGGACGTCTCAGGGGAGACTGAGGGCATTACTGCGGAACTAGGACTTGTAATGGCCCACCGTCCCAAAGCTACCATGAACACCAAGGTCCTGAAAACTAGACCGATTAAATCCCATGGATCAGTCGGACGTTGTTTATCACTCGCCGTGACTAAACTGTCCTTGCAATTGCACAAGCTGAACACATGCTCGGATAGCGCATACATGAAGGGACCACGAATTATCGCAAGTGGCTGCCCACATCTTCGAAACGGGTCATGAGTTTAACTTTGCAGCTACCTAAATAATCGCCTAAGTCAAAAACAAGAGCCCAGAATTTGTTGAAGCTTCCGGCCTTGGATTAGAACTTAGCTAATTGATGTATCGATCTGGCGCCGACATGCAGAGCCCTGTGCAGTCATCTCCAAGCCTACGTCACTGATCACTTATCGGCAAACACCCCCTATAACTGTCGCTTGTCCCGTTACTGCTTTTATCTCTGACGGTGAATTCCTGTACAAGTTTGGAAGCTCTGGTTTCGATGCTCGGGCAGCCTTGTTCTTACTTATTCATACTGACACCGAGAATTTGAGCATTTGCCTTCAATCGTGAACTGGAATATTTTCCAGTTGTGTCGGACTAAGATTAACCGTATATTGAGTGGGTTCTAGATTCAATCGGGCTCAGTTCCGATTTGGGTGTGGATACACCGACCAAATAATCCCACCACGGAACAGGCTTGAAATCCACCATTTTCATGAATAATGGATTGTCATTTTGTGTGTTGACCTTGACACTTAATTCTGCTTCACTCGTAGTGAACCCGATAGTGGATATTGGTAGTAGACGCTGTGCTGAGAAACAACTATCGTTGTGATCAAAGCAGGTTTCTGTCTACATTCTTCAAGGCCGTTCGATATTCCATCTGGTTACATCCTGCCGTCTACTCTGTGTAGCGGTTGGTTGAATTCTCGGAAAAGCTTTAAGCGGTTTTGAAGGCGTCGACTTTGCTGTGTGTAGGAATGCTTTGAAAACCAAGCATTGCGAACCATGGTGTGTGGCTTCTCTTTCATTTGAGTATGAAAAAATTAACAGTGGTGACAAGATCCACATACTCGCACAGAACTTACATTCATAATTTCAAGACTAAGTCAAAATATACGAGGCACTTTTTTATCACTGGCCGACTAATGACAGCGTGACTGAAGTGCGTTCATGCACTATATACTCGGCAAAATATCCGAACTCTAAAGCCAATAATCAGCTAGAATTTCTCTAATTATAGGAAAAAAAAGTTACTATTGTCGAGTGCAGATGACAAAAAAATCGTGTAGAAAGCTGCAGTTACTTGGCTTTGCCGTCTGTTGGTGTGTTCTCAGGTACCTCTAAGTCGCTTCGGGTGACAGGACCCAATGTAACGGCGTAAAGGTTGTTCAATGAGGCACAGACGGTGCAGGCGGCTGGTGTTGAAGTTGTGTCTGTTGCGACCTCTAGGACCATAGAGGGAACTTTAGAGGATGACGAGACTTCAAGACTAGCGGTCGGTTCAGAGTCCATAGATTCCGGCACGGTAGTGACGTCTTCTGCTAAGGTAAAGGCAACTTTCTCTGAGATGTCTTTGGCTCAAAAAACACATGAGATTCGATTTGCACTACTCTGAGTTTAATGGTGCTCAATAGATTGCTGGGTGACATAATGGCTATACGAAGAAGTCTGGTCACTAATGACCTAACGTTGTTTGATGGCTGCCCACGGAGCTTAACCAAAGTCAAGTGTATTATGGAGATCACCAAAGTTTGTTCAGACAGATAAAAATGCAGGTAGTAACAGGTTAACCTGTGAACCTGAACCAAATCGGTGCGCTGTGGAAAAATGAAAAGAGCTGAGGGGACGGGCAGGTTTTCTGGCCCTTAGAGTACCAGCGGTTATGAATGTAGTCTTGAAGAAATTGAGTAGACTAAACTAATCTCGACCATATGTGATGTTACAAGCCGGCGCCCTGAGGCGAGGTATCACATAAAGTATTGCTTGATTTGACCTAGTTTTCTGTTCAGCGGCTAGATACCTAAATTCCACGATCCCAAGTGTCCGCATGACATCCTGTACATGCTTAACTTGCATTATGAACGTCGAATTTCCTGGTCAAATAAATCGTAGGTGAAAAGGGAGTCGGGTTGTCAGAGCCCATACCCGAACCCCTTCCCACTAGGTCCTCCAAAAGCAGCTCATATCCCTTACTGTTGTGGCAGTTCTGTCTTATGGGGCCACACTAGAGCAACGTCGTCAAATCCAATGTCTGAACACCATGAAGGTGTTCATTGCACCCCACTATGTGGGTTACATGTGGGAGCGCAATATGAAAGGGGGTTTTCTCAGAGAAATAAGCTAATAACGCATGACAAACGCAAAACCGGCTGGTGACGGCAAATATGCCAGAAATTACCATTACAGTGTCTTTGTCTTTACCGACAAAACCTCTTGATATGAAGAAATATCTACGTCCGCAAGGCGTTAAACTTCGGAAAAATACGAGATCAAAAAGCCGAAGTAACGAGCGAAAAGGCGGAAATCGCAGTTCGATTCCGCGTGGTCTGTGAAACAACTAAACGAGTAGGTCTTGGTTTATTTCTTTCAGCGCTTCCAATAAATGTCCGCTCATCAAACGAAAACACACATTTAAAGCAAGCTAACAAACCATGAGCACATTCACAAGGCGCTGGACAACGTGGCCAACAGAAATATTCATTTATTTTGCAACTGCAAAATATACCTTTCAATAAGTCCCAAAAAGCGCACAAATGTCACTACATAGAAGAAGACGGGAAGGCGATCGCTGGGACCAACGGTTTATTTATCCGACGTTTCGAACTCTCACGCGAGCCCATCGTCAAGGAATGAAAAAACTGTACAGCTCACCTCTGCCGGGGGTGACCTCTAGCTGCGCTGTTGATTTGTTCACGCAGTGCTTGATAGGCGATTGGCAGATCGATATGTCGATTAATCGCGTCCTCAGTTGAGTGCCACGCTTCCTGCAGCAGGCGCGCAACTCGGTTGTCTGACTGTCCTAGTATTCTCACGCTCCCAAAGTCAAAGGCGTGTCCTGGCGAGGATTGCTGAGGCAGTGTTACAGCGACAGGAGGCACTGGCTTTTGACCACTACCGACCACGATTGTGGGTACGGTATGTTGATGACACATTTGTCATCATCAATCGGGACAGGATTGGGGAATTCACGCAACATCTGAACTCGATCTTTCCAGATATCCTGTTCACGATGGAGGAGGAAAAAGATTGCCAGTTGCCGTTCCTCGACGTACTAGTCCAGAGAAAAGGCGATGGGGGACTAAAAACAACAGTTTACCGAAAGGCGACAAATACCTCTCGTATTCTGAGTTTTCTCAGCAACCACCCCCTTTCGCACAAACGCAGCTGCGTAAGAACACTCTACCGGAGGGTAGAAACCCATTGCACAGAGCCAGCCGACAAGAAGGCCGAGGCTCAGTTCCTGAGGAAACTCTTCACCATGAACGGCTACCCTGGGAATTTCGTCGAAAAGTGCAGGCGAGAAACCCGGGGAAGAAAATCGAAGGGGCAGCCGAAACCGAAGTGCTGGCGCGCAGTGCCGTACGTAGCTGGTTTGTCAGAAGAATTCGCCGGACTGGTGAGCGAATTTGGGATCGGCGTCGCGCACAGACCTGAAGCCACAATCCGCCGGCAACTCATGCAGCCCAAGGATCCGATTCCCATAAATCAGAAATCGGGAATCATTTGCCGGATAGACTGCAATTGCGGTCAGGCCAGTTATGTTGGTGAAACCGGAAAAGAGGTCCGCACGAGATTGCATGAGCATGAATTGGCCGTGAGACGGAAGGATAAACTCTCTTTGGTTGCCGCCCACGCCTCCTCGCCAGGACACGCCTTTGACTTTGGGAGCGTGAGAATACTAGGACAGTCAGACAACCGAGTTGCGCGCCTGCTGCAGGAAGCGTGGCACTCAACTGAGGACGCGATTAATCGACATATCGATCTGCCAATCGCCTATCAAGCACTGCGTGAACAAATCAACAGCGCAGCTAGAGGTCACCCCCGGCAGAGGTGAGCTAAATACACGACGAGCTGTACAGTTTTTTCATTCCTTGACGATGGGCTCGCGTGAGAGTTCGAAACGTCGGATAAATAAACCATTGGTCTCAGCGATCGCCTTCCCGTCTTCTTCTATGCAATTACCTGGGCTGCGCGTATTCTCTATCATTCGGAATACCACTACATGGATAGAGAGGCAATTTATCGAGTATGTTAAAAATGTGGGCGGCCAAAGGCACTGAAGCTGTCTTTAGGGAATTATGGAGACGCTCATCAAGCAAGGGACAAATGAATTTGCTGTTTAATTAGTTCGTCTCCCCGTTGCACTGCGTCAGTATTAAAGCTAACTAAGCTATCTGACAAAAGTTTAAGCAGTTGTGATGGAATCCTTTACTATGATTCTAGGGTGGAGTCCTTCCGTTTATATTTTGTTACCAAGTTCACTCCATCTGCACATGCATTCCGTATTTGAACACCTTAAAGGATTCTTATAGGGCTCGGTGTAGGGCCCTGCTACCCAATAACTTACTTTTGTCCAAAAATCATTGTTTCATTTTGGCTCTGTGTAACAAACGTCGACTTGCTTGGATATCAGCTGTTGGCTAAAAATCAACTAGGAAGAAGGAGTGGTCATCTGGCAAGCCACTACTAGGCCGCGGTCGCTCCGCTTTAAAAAAGGCTAGTGCGACAAAGCACTCATATTACCGCAGTCCGACTGCTATGACTCCGTTCGCTCGCGCTGTGTCAATAGTGAAACTCGCCAGCTGAACCAAGGTGAAATGGTTGCTAGTGAGCGCACATAGTGCTCATATGTTCAGATCATTCGGGGCTCCTTGGGAAAGTGTCCTGGGTTCCAGAAATGTTTTTTTTTCACGGAAAAAATAGCATACGCATTTTGCTGTCTTGGCATAAGCATTCGCGTGTCAACTCAGTGAGCGATAGAGTTCATGGTGCGCGAAGCTAAGGCCAAACCCCGTCATCGGTAGTGACGACGTGGTCGGCTCAACGGGACAACAAACGAACAACAAACGACTGCATGAAAAACCAGAAATATGGATATGATGGTACAAAAATTTACCCAGGCATCTCAAATCCGACTGTAAAACTAGGAGCTGGTTAGATACTGACAACAGCATTAACGCTAACTAGGAATTACAAGTGCAAAAGTGTGAGAGTAAACCTGGACAAACCTGTAGGGGAGCTGTTTAATTGATGCACGGCCGCAACAGTTTCCGTCTTATCCCTGTCAGAAGGTGCAACAAGATCTTCAAACGAATCCATGACAGCTGTTGTAGGCCCATGCACTTCGCATTTTACTACCATGTTCACTGCAGATGCAGAGCACGTATCGGTTTTGCTGCCTATCGCTTTTCCGCCTCCAGGTACTACTTCGGGTGCCTCGATGCTTGTATGAGCAAGCGTTGTTTCCTGGTAGCCGAGGGCGGTCTCAGCCATCGCCATCACTCCGTCGGCGTCCGCCGTTTTTTGAAACGGGGGTGAAAGCG
>CACRXP010000776.1:126522-189648 GCA_902702965.1 Spirometra erinaceieuropaei
GGGTGAATGGCGAGGAAGTTTCGTCAACTTCTCCATCTCTATTTTTAGGTCTTTTATCTCGTTCTCCATCTCCATGACTTTCTGGAGAAGTCTGAAACATGCCGCATGTGTTGTATGTTCGTTCTTGTAGTTGACATCCATTAAGGTTACTAAAATCCTGGCCCGTTTGGCAGAAGATTTGATAATGGGGAAGCCTATGTTACATTCATTTAGACAATGTGCATTGTTTATTACATCATTATTTTTAGCTCGTCTGCTGCGCGTCTGTGGTCCATTGGTAGCGACGCCGCCCTCCTCACCTCCTTGACTGGGTTCGAATCCCACTTGGGGCGTACTTTCTGAGAAACATCCCGAAGGCACTTGTTCGACTACCATTTTCACGTATATAAACTGGAGAAGTTTTTAAGGATGTTCGAAGAGCTATTTAACCAGACGAACGATATGAAGCAGGTAGGAAACGATATGCAGCAAGTAACAAGCGACTCAGCCGTTTTTGGAATGGGGGGTCCCGCATGGCTGTTGGCAAAGAAGTAGTCCGAAAGAGAATGGTTGTCCCAGAGAAAGTCCTGTCGAAGTTCCGTGTGGATCGAGTAATTGTTGTTTACGATCCAGTTTCTTAATCCAAATAGGCCCTCAGAGCGTCCGGTCGGCAGAAATCTCGGGAAAGGCAAACCCGTCGGAGCTCGAAAATTTCAAACCGAATTCGAAAGGCCCACTTCTACGCATTGAAATCAATAAGCCATTACTCGAACCCCAATTGCAGTCGGTGCCGATTATCATGAAGGAATTTCTGTTCATTTGGGGGCTTAATGACTTGTCAGAGCCTAGCGTCGTTGGCCAAAATTATTTTGCGGAGCCAAGTTCTGGAAGGTTGCCATCACCATAAAGGATGAAGGGTGAGGGTCCGAGAACTGAACCTTGATGCACGCAACTTACCACTTTCACCTAGTCTGACCTGTCATTTTCGATACAGACACGCTGTGTTCGGTCGACCGGAAACACCCTTCTCCAGCCCCGAAGATCTCCCAAGATGCGGAGGGCACCCGGTCTATGAAGAAGGCGTCTGTGCGGAACAGCGTGGAGGGCTTTACGAAACTAGATGCACACCACATTGACATCGAACCTCTCTTCTAAGGCCCTGATTCAGACATCCAGACCAGTTAGCAGAGTTGAGGAACAAGATCGTCTTCCCGGAAGTAGTTAGAAAATTCTACAAAATGTCGTTTTCCTCACAAGATTGCTGCATAGCACTCTTTTCTAGGACTTTCATAGTTTTGCGTGAGAGGCGAGCTAAGTTAATAGGCCTGAAGCTGCTTGCTGCCATCTTGCTATCTCCTTTATGTAAGGGAACGAGGTTAGCTTTCTTTCACTGTGGGGGCAGCCTCCCTATTCTCATTGACAGCTCAAATAGAATTGGAAGCGGCTTTGCCAGTTCCGCTGATAGTTACTTAAGTATCAGTCCAGGAATCCCATCAGATCCAGGAGACTGAGGGCGCATCTTTCTTCTTGGACGGAAAAGGCGACAGTTTTAATGACGGCAGTATCTTGGCCCATTTGCAAGTGCCGAATGTCTTGCCCAATTTTAGACTCCTGATTGTCTTCAGAGAACTCCCCCGGTATAACCGATGAAGAAATTTGAAACAGTAATTGCACTTTCTGTAGCTCTTCAACTTTTAAGTTTCCGAGGCTATTCTTAAGACACGCAATGTCCTCCATGTGTTGTCTCCTATTGCATATGTCCACATAAAACCTCTTTGGGACATGTAATGGATTCTGCTAGCAGGCAGGGCTCTAAAGAAGTTTTTGCAACCCTATTTGTTTGCGGCATTTAGCAGGTTGCTCATTGTATTCGGAGAATTTTATGGCATCTTGAAAATGCAAGCCCTTATTGCACAGCCTCTGTTCCTTCTTCGTTATCCTTTTTGCCATTGGAGTGACCCACAGCAGTCCGACACATTTTTTCAATATTTTACAGGGCAATGGGATTCCATTAGATACTCTATAGTCTCGTGAAAGTACTGCCAAAAGTCTTCTGCATCTGCCATTTGGACTGGCCAGTGTTCTTCTGAGACGGCACGTCTCGTTACATTAAAAGCACCTTTGCAAATGTTTCTGTGCCCCTTAATTTGTGGTTGTGGGCTCGATAGGAGAGAGCATGTGGATAATAGCAATATGGTCACTTAAACCGAGAGATAGTTGTGCATTCACTTCCCTTATGACTCCCTCTTCACAGAAAACGTGATCTTGACAGTCGAATCGCTGTCTTTTTCTCTGTCTTCTTCCATATTTTATGTGTTGGATGAGGGATTCGTCTAGATAGGATTGTAGTAGTTTGTGGTCGAATGGCGTAGATGGGCCGAATGCTGCAGAAATTTTCTACTCTAGTCCTGAAGCGTTAAAGCAGCCTAGAAGTAGTAAGTTCTCTTGCTTATATGGCAACTCCAGTGCACTCAGTAATTCCTTGTCGGCGCTTTCATTCGAGCTGGAAGGCCGACAGACAACACGCAGATGAAGTGCTGATGATTGTTTGATACCAATCTAACATAAAATCGTGTCAAATGTTCGCGGCACCACACTGCATATTTGTTTTCGATAGCACAATATTTCATTTGATGCATAAATCGCTACCTCCCCCCTCCTACGTTGAAATGTGTCGCAATGGAACACTTGACGGCTTTCAATACTGACATCGCTGCCATTTATTTCTTTAGTCAAACATGACTCTGTTTAAAAAGTTATGTGAGGTTTCTAATCAGAAGCTAATAGTTAGAGTTTATTCAGCTTGATAAAGAGACTCTGGCAGTTAGTTTCAGTTTCAGTTTATTTCGTAAGGATAATAGGCAAAGCCTTTGAAAACCCTATTGATTACATGTCAGCTCGTTAGAAATAACTGTACTCGAACAACAAGTGTTCAGTATTAAAACAGTACTTGGTTCATTTGAGTAGCATTGTCTCAGAGAAAATATTTGTCTGGACCAGGGGTATTAATTCAGATTCAGACTGTCGAGGGAAAACAGGGGACACAAATATTCATCCAAGCGTTTCTTGAAGAGTTGCAGGGACGTAGCCTCCACGACTGACTGAGGGAGATCGTTCCATTTCTCCACTACCCTCTGCGTGAAAAATTCAGAACAAAGATTCAGCCTGGACATTGTTGCCCGTAACTTCATCGAGTGACCACGAAGATTGACTGAAAGGTGCCACTGAAACACGTCCTCCAGGCTTAGTCCATGCTCAAGGCCATGTATTATCTTGTAGACGAGGATAAGATCACCTCTTTGCTGCCTGTAACACAGAGGGGATAAATTAAGGCAATTCAGTCTGTCTGTGTAGGAATGGCTTTTTAGACCGTATACCAGCTTTGTTGCACGCCGTTGTACCCGTTCGAGGCATTCTTGGTCCTTTACCAGCCATGGCCGCCATGCTTTTATGCCATATTCTAAGTGGGTCCGAACAAAAGTGCCGTAAACTCTCCCAAAAAGGTCTTGGGCAAAGTTAACGAAAACCCTTTTTATTGCATGCAGCACTCCCATGGTGTTTTTTGCAGTCTTGTGACACTGCAGTGTTGGTTTCAGGTTGTTCTGTATCCAAACCCCCAGATCCTTCTGTGAGGATTCTGCGGGGAGCCTTATACCTTTCAGGTGATAAGTCCTCAGACTCTCATTTGAATGAGAGTTGGTTGGACGCAGATGAAGGATGGCACACTTCTCCACATTGAAATCTAGAAGCCATTTCGTCGACCACGCTTGCAGTCGGTGCAGATTATCTTGAAGGGATCTCTGAGCATTCGGACCCTTAATGACTTGTCAGAGCTTAACGTCGTCTGCAAACACTATTTTGCCGCAGTCGAGTTCCTGAAGGCTGTCGTTAACATGAAGGATGAAGAGCAATGGTCCCAGAACTGAGCCTTGAGGCACACCACTGGTCACATTCACCCATTCTGACATATCATCCCCGACACAGACACGTTGTTTCCGACCAACCAGAAACGGCCGAATCCAGTTCAGAAGATCTCCCCGGATGCCGATGGCGCTCAATTTGTGAAGAAGACGTTGGTGCGGGACAGTGTCAAAAGCCTTGCGGAAATCGATGTATACGACATCGACCTCAAAACCCTCTTCTAGAGCTCTGGTCCAGATCTCCAGACAAGCTAGCAGATTTGAGAGGCAGGAACGTCCTCTCCTGAAGCCATGTTGAAAATCCAGCAAGATGTTGTTTTCTTCACAAAATTGCTGTATAGCGTTCTCTACTATAGCTTCCATCGTTTTGCAAGGGAGGCAAGTTAAGCTAATAGGCCTAAAGCTGCTTGCTGTCATCCTGCTACCTCCCTTATGCAATGGAACGAGGTTAGCTGTCTTCCACTGTGAGGGCAGCCTTCCTGTTCTCATTGACAGCTCAAAGAGAGTCGAAAGAGGCTTTGACAGCTCCGTTGATCAATAAATAAATATAAATAAATAAATAAATTTTATTTAATGCCAGTTTACAGGCATTGTCAAGGGAAGCGTTTAAACATAAATCCGACCGGCAGTGAAAAAAACTCCTGAGCTAAAGGGATAAAAATACAGTTGATGGTGGTTTTTATGGTTTGGAGGGCTCAGGAGAAAAAACTGCCGGCGGTGGTAGAATATCGACCGTCAAGAAGGGGGGAGGTTGCACGGTTATCAAAGATTTTCGGACGTCAAATTCCTTTCATGAAGTTGGGGATAGCCAAAGTAGAGGCGTTGAGGAACAGCTGGTGAGACCGGCCATAGAGTTCAGAGACCACAAACGCCATCGCTACGGTACAGTCGATCAGAGTTTTCAGCACCCAAAATTTGTGGGAGCTTTTCTGAATGCAAAAATCGAGTAATAGTTCTCTTAAATAAAGGAAAATTTTGCAGAGTTTTCACACTCATGGGGAGTTTATTCCAAATAGCAATTGCATTTACAGAAAAGAACCGACGATATTTAACAGTACGTGCCAGAGGAAGAAATAAAAAGACCTCACGGTGACTGTTACGTCGTGGGTGGATATGATGTCTTAAAGAAGTGAGTGGGTTAAATGTGTGATTATATAAGAGATTAAATAGCAAAAATAGTCCCTTTTGTAATCTACGGAACCATAAAGGATCGAGGCCTGTAAGCCGGCAACGTTCTTGGTAAGACAAATATCGGTGTTCTGGGGTTAAAATTCTCTTGGTAAAAAAGTGTTGAACGGATTCTATTTTCTTCCGCTCAGTAGCACGCATGAGGCTAAATGAAAACGAACAGTATTCCAGACCAGGTCTAACGTACATGTTGTAAAGGCGCATTCTGATGTCCCTAGTTTTAAAGTTTCGGAGGATAAACCCGGTCGTTCTGCGTGCTTTGGAGACCATTAAGGCACAGTGCTCCGAGAGATTGAGACTCTTGGAGTATGATATGCCCAGATCTTTTATAACCCTGGGCACATCTATGGAGTGACCTTCAATATTTAGTTGAGGTTGGTGGTCGTCGCCAACTACCATGACTGAGCACTTATGGCAGGAAAGAGAGAGGCGCCATGTGCGGCACCACTGGGCGAAAGCCTGTAGATCGCTCTTTAGGAGCTCAAGCACGATGTCACCATCTGCCGGCTTATATCGATATGCAACTTTAAGATCATCGGCATACATGAAAGGCTTACCATTCTGAAATAAATCGGGTACATCATTAACGAAAAGGCAAAATAAAAGCGGGCCGAGTACACTACCCTGAATGACTCCACTCCTCACACGTGTGGGGTTGGAGATGGTATTGGAAATCTTAACTCGTTGTGTGCGAGTGCCCAAATAAGAGGATATAAAATTCAAAAGTTTGCCACCTATTCCGAAGGAGGACAATTTCAAGAGGAGAAGAGCATGGTCAACACGGTCAAAAGCCTTAGTGAAATCGAAATATACTGTGTAAAGAGCAAAACCATGGTCCCTATATTGGAGAACATAGTCAAAGAAGGGGAGTTCAGAGGTGTCACAAGATCGAGCTTTGAGGAATCCATGCTGAGCAACACTCAGTTAGTTATTCGCTGTTAAGTGACACATCATCTTATCCTTGATCAATGTCTCTAAGATTTTCGAAACTGCAGGGAGGGTGTTTATTGGCCGAAAGTCATCAAATAACGTAGATTTGCCGTGCTTAGGAATGGGGACAATGTGTGATTCCTTCCACAAGGTAGGATAAGTTTCACTTTCAAGAGCAAGATTAAATATCTTGCATAAGAGGGATGGGAAAATCGTGTTTGCATCGGCTTTTAAAATGCTTACAGGGACATCATCAGGGCCTGGACTATAAGATTGACGAAAACGCCGAATCGCAACAGTCACATCCCACAGAGTGAAACTTATAGTTTCTAGAACTGCCCCGGTTAATGACTGGATGGTCGGAAGCGGAGTGGTCGAGTCTTCAATGAACGTTTTGGACAGGAAATCATTGATGCTATCCGCGGTTAACTGGGCATCAACTATGGGATTTCCGAGATCGTCTCAAAGGATGGGATACTGCGTCTTTCTCTGAGTTCGTATTTTTCTAGAGAAAAGTTTCGAGACATTTAACGAATGGTTTTCGGTAAACTGGACCTCTTCGGCTAGCTGTTTTTCTTCAGACAATCTCTTAGCTCGATCAAAAATATCACAAATCAAGGGCAGAACAGAAACATCGTTCTGCAGATGGAAACGACGATAAAGCCTGCGCAATCTGCGACGAAAGGGTAAAGGTAGTAAAATCTCATCCCCAACATTAATAATTTTCTTACGGGAGACAAAACGAGAAATAAGCGGACCCAGAATTTCGTACAGTTTTGCAGTGCAAACATTTACATCCGAACTAAGGAATAACTCAGTCCAGTCGTAGGAATTAAGGTGTGTTAATAATTCGGTTGAGCGAGTTGATCGGAAATCGCGAAAAAAGTTATACTTTTGGGACGACATTTCGTCAGCCTCGAATTCCAACGTTGAAACAACTATGTCATGGTCTGAGCCCCCGAGTGGGCCTAGGGATGACACTGACGATGGCAAGCAGCCTCTACAGAAAAGTAAGTCAAGTATACTTGAGCCTCGGGTGGGAAAATCGACAACCTGATTCCACATCCCAACATCTACAGCCTCAAGAAAGTCATCGAACTTTCTGGGGCCTGAAGGCGGAGACCAGCGGACTTCAGGGAGATTAAAGTCACTCGCAACCAATTGATACTTAAAGCTTAAGTCGGCCGCACCATGAAATGCCTGTGAGAGTAAACGATCAAAATTGTCATTGGTGTTGGGAGGGCGATAGACGCAGCCAACGAGTAAGGAGAACTTATTTTTTAGTGCAACCTGGAGCCAGCAGCTGCCTTCTACTGCTGAAAAGTGCGGGAAGTCCAACGGCAAAAATGTAAGTGTTTTCTTAACGTAGACGCAGCCGCCCCCACCACGGCTATCTTGGCGATCATTTCGAATGCAATTATAGCCTAGAAGAGAGAGTTCAGTGTCAGCTACTGAGGCTGATGCCCACGTCTCAGTTACTAAAACAATATCAGGACAATGGACGAACACCTGAGTTCGAAGCAAAGGCATCTTATTAAGCAAGGATCTGGCATTTAAAACAAAAAGTTTGAAGGGAAAGGCTGTTAGTTTCTGAGGGAAGTGGGCTACATCGTCCAGTTCTGGGCTGCCCACGGAGCAAACGGTCCGGATGCAACCATCCGGTTCTGCAAATATTTTGTGGCATCAAGAAATTCTGACGTGGATAAAAACGGGTAGGACTTGGGGGAGGGAATGACGGGCAGGTGAACTGGTAACTATTGTTAGCTAACTTATTTTCAGATGGAAATCCGCGGGGCAGATACTGCAACACATTCCCGCCGGAACGAAACCGAAGATCGGATGAGTTAACTGGTCCAGTGTGGACATTAGCATGACGAATAAAGTTGTAAAACGGCCGTGATGGAAACAGGTTAGGGGGTGGGGGCGCATTGTTTCCATTGGAACAAGAGGTCTATTAAACGGTGGGAAAATCGGCATATTCGGCCTAACTGCCTCGATATGAGGGCTGGGGGGCAGTTGGGAACACGGTACGTTTTGAGTCGGGGTATTTGAGGCACTGTTCGCCGATTGTGGAGGAAAACATTTTATAATGGTGCTGGATTTATTGGGTGTCCGAGGGGCTGAGGCAGCAATTGGATTTGCCTTTGACTTAGACACATGCTTAGGCTTACTAGGGGTTGCTGGTGGAGTCGATAGAGGCGTGTTTATACCAGGCGTGGTGGTGTGTTTAAAGAGGTCAGCATTAAAAGTAGTCGAACTCCCTGCGGAATTGACTATGCCGTGACTTGCAGATGCCGCAGGTGGTGTTGTAGAGGACATATTCAGACTGACAGTAGGTGTCATTATCTTGATGTTGGTTTTTGCCTATTTTAGTTTATTTAGTCTTCGCTGCAGGGGTGTGAGGTCTGGCGAAACGGAGCAGCGCCATTTACGGCAGAAGTCTCTAGTCATCTCCCTACTCGACAAGATAAAATCGACTTCTATCATGGAGAAAAGGGTAACTAGTATCGGCGCATTACGGCTAAGCGAGCGAAGTCGCTTAGCTTGTGCGACACTGAAACTCAAGCCACAACTTTGTAGGAACAAATGCGCTCCCTCCATAGCAGATAAGTGGCTCGGGATTTTTCGCAGTACGAAATTATGCTTGCGTTTAATTCGTTCCTCAGTTTCCGCACTTATTACCCCAATAAGTTTAAAAGTTTGTTCAAGCACTTTTTCAGAAGTGTTGTTTATGTCGCCATAAATCAGCTGATCGATTATTTCGCCGGCTGATGGCCTGCTACGACTAGCAGAGGCGTATTTTTGGACGACTGAAGGGTCGAGAGGTTCTACATGTACTAAAGGGATTTGTGAGTTAATCAGATCTGCAGACGGCGAAGAACATATGTTGGCACCTGCTATGTCTTCAGTCACGATTTTAGCACCCAGAGACGGTGGGGAGGCCGCAAGCTTTCGCCCTTTAGCACGTGCTCTGCGGGGCATTACAGACAAAAAAAGTTTTTCGTTACAGAAGAAGGATCAAAACGTTTCCAACGTACGGAAAAGCGCACTGAATAGCAATTATTACTGTTATTTAACTACAAAAACTAGAGAGCGGTAGTAGGGAAAGGATTCACTACAATGGATTTTTTACAAAATACGACTATTTTGCCAGACTGTCAAACAAAACTGGGAAAAAATTTTACCTTATATTGGAAGGCGACTTTTAAAAGGGACTCAAGTAAAAAACAGGCATTAATTACTTAAGAATATCCAGATAAATACAGAGCTTCACTTATCTTTGAAATTGAGCAGCGCGCCTTGACCTTAAGTATCAGCCCGGGAATTCCGTCGGGTCCAGGAGACTTATCAGGTTTTATTTGACTGAGGACGCGTCTGACTTCTTCTACGGAAAAGGCGACGGTTTCAATGACGGCAGTATCTTGGCACATTTGAAGCTCCCGGCTGTCTCGGTCCATTTCAAACTGCTGATTGTCTTCTAGGGACTCTTCCGTAAAAACCGATTGAAAAAACTGAGACAGTAATCGCACTTTCTGTGGCCCTTCAACTACTAAGTTTCCGAGGCTATCCTTTAGACACGCAATTTCGTCCCTATGTTTCCTCCTACTGCGGATGTACCCGTAAAACTTCTTGGGACATGTAATTGATTCTGCTATCAGTCGGCGCTCGAAAGAAGTTCTAGCAACCCGTATTTCTTTACGGCATTTATTGCGCTGATCCTTATATTCGGCGAGTGACCTTGGATCTCGAAGTTGCAAATACTTATTCCAGAGTCTCTGTTTCTTCTTCATGGACTTTTTGTCGTCGGATTGACCCACGGCGGTCGCATACATGGTCTTGTCATTTTTCTTGGACAATGGGAATGAATCAAACGCTCTATAATCCCGCGAAAGTACTGCCAAAATTCGTCTGAATCTTCTGTGTTGACCAACCAGGTTTCCTCCAAAAGAGTGCGTCTCATTGCGTTAAAGTCAACCTTCCAAATATTTCTGCGCCTCTTGATTTTTGGTTGTTGGTTGGATAGGAGAGAGCACACACAGGTAAATGCAATACGATCGCTTAAACCGAGTGGAGGTTGTGGATTCACTTCCTTTATGTGGTACATTTCTAGAAATCGTCAGTTAGTGCTTTGATACTCTCAAACGTGGGTACCCTCATATTGTTTAGGCTATCAGAATAACTGCATTCGGCCAAAGAAATGTTCTTTTGATTTGTCCGCGAACGGTGTTTTTTTTTCAACCGGACTACTCGCCAGCCGAACGGCTCAAGCGTCGTCAGCTGGTTCTAGAACTAAGAAAGAGGCTCAGCGAGGGGGAGAACAATTTAGTAATATACAACAACCAAGTACGGCGGCGTCCGTCACTCTTCCTTTGGACAGGTCCTGTCCGAATGACCGCGCAGCCCACATATTAAGTGAAGGCGCTAACCCAAATGTAACCACATCTTCCGTCAGCCGGAAATTGAAATTCTTGTACACCAACGTACAGAGTTTGCTATCATAGTTCGACGAGCTGAAGATCCACCTCTGCGACCTATCCCCTGACGTAATCTCTCTAACAGAAACCTGGTTGACCCAACACGTGGACGACCGTGAGCTGGCCTTGCCTGGCTACCAGATGTTTAGAAGGGATAGGGAAGGGCGTCAGGGAGGAGGCGTACTAACGTATGTAAAAAATGGGCTAAATGTATCAGACAAGACCGATAACTTTTCGTGCAGTTCCGAGGCAATCTGGTTGTCTATTAAAGTGTCGAGCTCGCCTAGCCTCGATGTCCTGACAGTTTATCGACCGCCGAGACGGGACAACATGGCCGACGCTCGCCTGCTGGAGGAGCTCGAAAAGTTCGCTACGCGGCCGGATATCCTAATCATGGGCGACTTTAACGCGCCCCATATTGACTGGAGCTCAACCCATGCAAATAGCTCAGAACAGACCTTCGATAGGAGTTTTTTGAACACGGCACTGAAGCTATTTCTCACTCAACACGTCATGTTACCAACTAGAGTACGCGAAGGCCAACAAGCCAACTGCCTTGATCTTGTCCTTACGAAGTCACAGGACAGCATTGATGAGGTGTCATGCCTACCCCCCTTAGGTAGAAGTGACCACGTCGTTCTTCTATGGGATTACTCGCCTTTTTCCATGCCCAAGAAACCCGGGACAGTTAGAAGAAACCTTTGGCCCGGGGATTTCGATCAAATGAGGGCTGAAATTTTACGCAATGAGTGGGAGTCCATATTTGTTGGGAGCATACTCGAAGACTGGCAACGGTTCCGAGAAATTCTGCACGAGCTGATCGTAAACCACTGTCCGCTTTCACGGAAGAGGTTAACTAACAGACCTCGATGGCTTACGCAAGCCTTGAAAAATGAAGTGAATAAAAAACGACGGCTGTGGAAAAAATTGCTTTCTGACAGGAGCCCCACAGCTATATGCGCGTACAAAATTCAAAGAAATCGAGTCAAGGGTCTTATCCTCAAAACCAGAAAGGAATTCGAACGGGATCTGCTTAACCGTGCCGCGGAGAACCCTAAATTATTCTACGGTTACATTAGGCAGTGCACGCGGAACAAGGACCCAATGTCCCTGATAAGGACTGCTGAAGGCGAACATCTCACTGACGACAGGGCGAAAGCTGATCACCTTTCAGAATTTTTTCGGTCTGTTTTTAGTAGCGAAACAGGATTCAACCCTGCGGCTCCTCAATCCTTCGAAGACACCCCAATTATAGAGACCGTCCAGTTCACTGAGGGTATGGTTCTGACGGAGTTGCTGAGGCTAAAAGAATCCAAATCACCAGGTCCCGATGAGATTCCGGCGAAGATTTTGAAGGAACTCGCCGGTGAGTTGTCTAAGCCACTCTCAATGCTTTTCCATACATCCTTCGAGACCGGATATCTGCCACCCGACTGGAAGTCGGCGTGGATTACGCCGCTGTACAAGGGCGGAAGTCGGGTCTCTGCAAACACTTACAGACCGGTCAGCCTCACCTCCATTTGCTGTAAGATTGTGGAGAAGATAATAAAGCAGCAACTAATGCAGTTCCTTGAACAAAACCATTTGCTTTCCGATTCTCAGCATGGATTCCGAAAAGGCAGATCCTGTGTGACAAACCTGCTCTACTGTCTGGAACACTGGACTAGGGCTGTTGATAGAGGAGATATGGTGCATGCCATCTATATCGACTTTAAAAAGACCTTCGATAGTGTGCCTCACCACCGCCTTCTATACAAACTTAGCCGTGCAGGAGTGCGAGGTAAGCTTCTGATGTGGATTCGGAGCTTTTTAATCGGCCGCTCTCAAGCCGTCCACGTCGGTGACCAACAATCTGCCGAGGTTGCCGTTAAGAGTGGTGTTCCCCAAGGCTCTGTTCTTGGCCCTACGCTGTTCCTCGTATACGTCAATGACTGCGCAAACGAACTGAATTGCGATGTCGCAATGTTTGCCGATGACATAAAGATCTGGAGTACCTTACGAAGCGAAGTTGACGAGGCGCGACTGCAGACAAGTCTAAACCACCTCGAGCAATGGTCGAAAGACTGGCTTCTACCGTTCAACGTAAGCAAGTGTACTTTCCTACGCGTCGGCATAACCAGTTCTCCTAACCACACGGTCTACCGTCTGACTGGCACACCACTGCAAGAAGTCGACGCCCAGAAGGACTTGGGTGTATGGATCACAACCTCGCTTAAGCCTTCGCTGCAATGTTCAAAGGTGGCCAAGTCGGCGATGTCCATGCTATACCTTGTCAAACGGGCGTTCTCCTCCTTTGATGAAGACTGCTTCGCCAAGGTCTTTCAAACTTTTGTGCGACCGCATCTGGAGTTTGCTATCCAAGCATGGCGACCCTGGACCGCTAAAGACTTGGGCATACTCGAAAAAGTTCAACGGCGAGCAACGAAACTTGTATCTGGGCAGTGGTCACTACCCTACGAAACGCGATTAGCTAATCTTGACCTCTTTCCTTTGAGTTACAGACAGCTACGTGGGGACCTGATACAAGCTTTCCGCATCGTGCGCAATCAGGGCTGCTGCCTCGCGTTTGGAGACTTCTTCGAGTTGGCGACTACGACTAACCTGAGAGGCCATCCACTCAAACTGCGTGTGGCTGGTGTCCGGCTAGACACCCGAAAGTTCTTCTTCTCCAACAGAGTGGTTGCAGCTTGGAATGCCTTGCCTGAGGATGTTGTTATGTCAGGCTCGGTAGATACTTTTAAATGGAGACTAGATCAGCATTGTAGCGCGCACCACAATAACGCCGGACTACGGCCACCTTGACAGCCAACGCGGACAATTTAGTGTGATAACGATGCTACTACCAACATTTAAGTAATATATGTTTATGTTATTTATTAAGCTTGGGCCACGTCGCACACCGCTGTTCGCATTCACCACGGTGCCTGTAGACTAAACAATTTTACTTCTTTTCCCGTGTCTTAAGTGTGCCTCAACTGTCCGCTGTATTTTGACCAACAAAGCAAGTTAATGTGCCTCTAAACTCTGTTAAAGCACGACATTCTGTGTTCATCTGTACAGTTTTTGCTATTCCCCTCGCATTTCTTTCATGTTACTTCCTTTCCATTTCCTCCATATATATCCTTTGCATGTAACCAATAGGGATTTCAAAGGTACACACCTACTTTCCCTGAAATATACTGATACTGATACTGATCTGTCCCTTATTTAAAAGTGTATTTTGTCGTTGTTAGTTTGCTTTTCCAGTTCCGTTGTTAGTTGTCTCACTTTTATTTGCTCATTTGGTTCATAATCCGGCTGAGGAGGCTTCGAGATGCAAACCTCCCGGAGAAGGTTTTCTTTCTAGCAGAAGTTGTGCCTGTGCTTCATTTTCCAACCCGACTTTCAAGTCTCTTGGGCGATAACTTGAAACGGACGCTGGCTGAGCCTTCCCTATTCTGTATGCTTTGAGAATGTTAATTGACTCGTCGTCTCTTAACAAAGCCTCCGCGCACACTTAAATAAGGTCTATGCCGTGCTGAACTCTCCTCCTTTGGATTGCTAACGCTGATTCTGAGGGCCCGTACATTTTGCTTTCGACTAAATCTAGCATCTGCTGTTGTCCCCTATCTTTTTGGCTGACCGAGCGTTCGCTTCCGATTCACCTGTTCCGTTAGCCCCGGATGAACTGGCTATTGGACTAGCTAAACCCAAATCCGCGAACGACTTCGTCATCTTCGTGTTAATACTACTTCTTTATGTGTTGCCGTGTAGTTCGTCGAAAAGCCGGTGTCAGTTTCGGTCGAAGTCTCCCTTTGGATTTTTTTGCCATTTTTCCGTCCACGCGGAAAACCGATATTTCTGTAGCGTGAAGTAATTCAGAGCTTCCGCCGAAGATTCGCGGGTCCCTTGGCAGACTCTCTATGTTGGTCAGCGTGTATGATATCTTTGACTGTAAATTAATACTGAATGTTACCGGCCTCCCTATGTAGATAAATACATAAAGTGTTTTATTAAGTACACCTTAGGGTACTCTCAAAGTAACTAAAAATAAATTAGCAAGTGTATTTCGAATCATGTAGACATACTCTGTGCAGTATTCAATTCCTGCTCGTGAAAAACGGATAGCCAGCAGTGAAAAAAAACTCCTTCTTCGAAAAAGACAAAATGAATATGAACTGATTATCGTTTAAATGGAAAAAAATGTTGCTAACTGAAGCGTCAATATGCGAGTTAGGCATGACTGGTCTGCATATCGTAGTGCATAAGGGATTCACGACGGAAATCGTCAAGGCAAAATTCCTAAACCAATTGAGACTATCCGCTTCAAAGTGGCGGGACGCGAGGAACCTAGACGCGATCAATCACGGTCTGTTTAGAGTCCAGCCGGGAGGGTACATTAAAGGCTGAGGTGGTCTTCAGGGAGTAGAGGGGAGCTTCAACCCTAAGACTTCTTTGTTGACCAAACTACTAGCAAATACCGAAAACAGAGGATTCCGCCGTGATCGTCAGCAGACAGCTTGGGGTCGAAATGAGGAGATGACATCAACAACCGCGAAAATCATCGACTGGGAGTCATAGCTCGACACCTAAGAGGCCAGGCTGGATTGCTGATGAGAGCCGGCGAGTTGCGAAAACGGAGGCGGCTTAGGGCGTGCTCGTCAACCTGATTCCACTACTTATTTGATAGGATTTGTCAAGGAGGAGATCGGATTCCGTGAAGGACACGATATATGAACTGAAAAATTGAAAAAATTGAAAGTTCTATTGAGAGACCCTAGAAAATGAAGCCACACAGAGAGAAGGAAATGTGAGCGGATGCAATAACTCGGTGTCGGCGTCCTTCAGTTCCGATGGCCCATTCTCAATGCCATAGAGAAAGTTGTCGGAAAAGGATGGGGAAATTCAATACGAATTTGCTCAGACAATGTTGGGTCGTACATTCAGTGAATAGGTAAACGCATTTAAGGTCATCAGCATAAATAAAATACTGCGAATGTTTGGCTGCTGACGCAGTACCATTAACGTAGAGCAAAACCAAGGAAGGCCTTAAACGTTACCTTGTAAGACTTCACTTACAAAAGGGCTCTCATTGGAAGATGATGATCCTATTAAAACCTTTAGCCTACAAATAGATGAGTATCACCTAATAAAGTCACTAAGGGGGCTGTGGATTCCAGAGCTCCTAATGTAACTACCAGTCTTCTATGGGGTACGTTATCAAAGGCTTTTCTAAAACCAAAATGAATAAAGACCACAGAAGAATGATCATTACGAAGAGAAGCAAGTACATAGAGAAACGACATATGACTTATTTTGCAAAAGCTACCGAGTAAAAAGCCATGCTAGAAAAAGCTAGAAAAAGTTCACGGCCTGCTATCGAAATGCCAACATGGGTTCCGGAAAGGACGATCCTGCACGACAACTTGATGCAATCTCTCCAGAGCTGGACCCGAGCTCTCGACGACAGGCACGAGGTCCACATAGCCTTCATCGACTTCCAGAAAGCGTTCGACACTGTGCCACACCAGAGGCTCTTACATAAAGTAGAAAAACGAGGGATCAGTGGCAACTTCCTTAAATGGATTGAAAACTTCCTTGTGGGTCGACACCAGGTTGTGTGAGTCGGTCCGGGGAAATCAGATCCTGCTATGGTCGAGAGTGGCGTCCCCCAGGGTTCAGTAATGGGACCCATTTTGTTCCTTATCTACGTGGACGATGCCGCAAGAGCTTTAGACTGCGAAGTAGCAATGTTTGCCGATGACGTGAAGCTATGGAGTGTAATTCAGGGTTCTGCCGCCGAAGACAGACTGCAGATGAACCTAAATCGGTTGGAGGAGTGGTCAAACCGTTGGCTCCTGCAGTGCAACGTTGCCAAATGTAGCATACTTCGCCTACGCAACACAGCCAGATCCGCCAGCACAAGAGACTACTTTCTGGGCGGTGCAGCCTTAAAAGAGGTCAAAGCCCAAATGGACCTCGGTGTGCTGACGACCAGTTCCCTAAAGCCATCCGCCCATTGTTCGAGGGTGGCAAAAAGCGCAATGTCCGTACTGTACGCCATCAAACGTGCGTTTATGGACTTTGACGAAGACGTTTTCTCTAAGACATTCGGGACATTCATCCGACCGCATTTAGAGTACGGCATACAGGCCTGGAGGCCATGGGCGGTTGAGTATCAAAACTGCCTCGAAAGAGTCCAGAGGAGAGCCACGAAGATGGTTAGGGGTCAAAGCTCCTTTCCTTATGCGACCTGCCTAGTAAATCTGAACCTCTTTCCTCTGAGTTACAGGCAAGTTCGCGGGGATCCCTTGCAAGCCTTCCGCATTGTGAAGGGGTTAGATTGCAGTCTGGCCTTCGAGGATATTTTTGAATTTGCTGCCACGACCAACCTCCTAGGTCACCCGTTAAAATTGCGCACTCAGCAGGCAATGCTGGATGTGCGGAAGCTCTCCTTCTCTGTTCGAGTAGTCAAACCCTGGAATGCCGTTCCTGTAGATGTCCTGATGTCACCATCTATAAAAAGTTTTAAAAAGAATCTGGACATATTTATGCTCTGAAATGAACAAGAGCGATGAGAAGTAGAGCTCACCCACTGTAACTCGTTCACATTTTGTCCTGCCATTAAGGGCGTGTTTGAACTATTTCAGCCCAGAACATTTATCTGTATACCACACATTTTATACGTGGCAAATAGGGTACTCAAAGGCTTACGCCTATTTCCCTCAATAAACTGAACTGAGTAAATAAAAAAGTATGGTGTTTTGTATAGTTTGGATAATAGTCATAATAATTGTTATTCAAGGACCGTGGGGGTCCTACCATAGCATGTAAGAATAAATTTTAATGTTAGAATTTTAGACGAGGGATACAGAATTTCTATGGTACTTAATCCATAGTTATTGAACAAGTAGTATGTTACGGCGGATTCTGAGCGAGCAGGGAAAAAACTCGTAACATAAATAAAATGACTTGGATTGGATTAGAACTATAGGAGAAAAAATTGGTCCCTTATATATAAAAAGCAGGCAGGATAGGCCTGTATATGGCATTGTATAACGGATTTCATGAAAGGGTATTTAGGCGGGTCAGGCAGAGATGGCCTGTATATGGCCTTGAATAAAAGGTTCAAAACGGGTAACATCAAGGCGGAATTCATATGCCGGATGAGACCATTCATGTCAAAGTGGCGGATTGAAAACCAGTCTCGAGGCCATAGGAACCCAGATGTGATCGATCACATTCAGCCGAATCCGGCCGAGGAGGTGACAAAGGAGACGCGACCAGGCTACGAGTATATGGCGAATACAGAAGGCTTCGCCAAGAGCGTTGATAGAGCGCATTCTGTGAGAACACGATGCATGAACTGAAAAATTGGGAAAATTAACATTTCTGATCAAGGATCTTAGGAAGCGATACGACTCAAAAAGGGAGGGAATGTGAGAAGATACGGAAAGTTAATGGCGGCGTCCTAAATTCCCGGTGGCCCTTTCTCCGAGTCATAAAGAAAGTTGGCCGGGATGGATGAGGAAAATAAAGGTTTAATCGAGTCAGTATTCAGATAAAGGCGTTACCTTCTCTTAAATGTGTGTAGATTATCTGAAGTTCTCATATTCATTGGCAGGTTATTCCAGAGGAAAGTATATCTGGAAGCGAAAAAGAGAGCGTTTAGAGGTGGAGAAAGCTGGAGGGGGCATAATAAAGTAAGAGTTACGAAGATTGCATGGGCGACTTCTAGGGGTAAGTGCCGAAATCCGAGGAAGATTTGAAGTATTATTAATGCGAAAGAGGAGACATAAGCCTGCTTCTAGTCTTCGAACCCATAAAAATTTAGGTTAATTAGCTGGCATCTATCTGATTAGGAGATATTTGAATGTTCCCTGACTAATTTTTTTCTAGTAAAACGTCTTTGGACAGATTCAATTTTTGCACGACTAACCTCGTTCATCAAACCAAAGAATGGGCAACAATACTCGAGAATGGGAAGTACAAACATACGATAGAGCCTTAATTTAATTTCAGGAAGATAGAAATTGTAAGAAATAACGCCACAAATCTGGACAGCTTTGGCTGTAATTCTGCCAGCGTGTGGCGAGTAATCAAGATTATTAGTGTAGCTTAAACCTAAATCCTCGATGGTAGTACATTCAGTCACAGGTGTGCCTTGAAAGACCACTGGTTGGGGTATCCTATCGGGTCCAAAACACATATAGCGACATTTAGACGGAGAGAATTCCATTAGCCATTTTGAGCTCCAAGCTGAGAGAGCAAGCAAGTCAGCATGAACTTCCTTAAGGCAATGAAGGCTCGTAGATTTGTTGAAAGAATATACACATTTAAGATCATCAGCATGAATAAATGATTGAGAATATTTAACTGTCGTCGGTATATCATTTATGTAATTCGGGAACAAAAGAGGACCTAAAATGGTACCTTATAGGACACCACTTACAATAGAACTTTCACTGGAAGGTGAAGATCCCACTAAAACCTTTGGTTTACTATGTGAGAGGTATGACTTGATAAAGTTTATTAGGGGACTGCGAATTCCCAGAGCTTCTAACTGAACCAATGGTTGTTTATGTGGTACTTTATCAAAGGCTTTACTAAGGTGGTTTAGGAGAAAAAAATTGTTGCCCATGAAATGACGTCGGTCCAGAAAGGAATGGGTAACACTGCATCGGATATTTTCAGTCCCCATTCCTTCACATAAAACTGGTACTGGACAAAACTGAGGCATTGAATAACCAATGTTCGCTTATGGCTTAAGAAATGGTTTATGGTAGGATAGACTAGGGGATAAGAGACCACGAACTCCATTTCTACTGTAACTTAAATCGGTAGAATTGGCACCCAAAATATATGGGAGATTTTCTGACTGCGAGAAACGAGTAGTGGTTGTCTTAAACGAAAAATAATTTTGCAGAACTTTTGCGTTCGTGGGTCATTCGTTCCAAACTGCAATTGCATTTGCAGAAAAGAAACGACGATATTTAACGCGACGTGACAGAGGAAGAGATAAAATGACCTCGCGGTGACTATTACGTCGGGGAGATCAAGATGTTTCAAAGTAGAAAGCTATTTAGCGAGGTTCTATCTCCCCCTTTATATATATGAGCCGTTGTCCAATAAAAATAGCAAGACCATGTGCGCGACCGCAGTGGGTCGATCCGACTACGAAAAAGACTGTGAAGAATAAACAGAGACTGTTGAAAAGTATTTGCACCTTCGAAATCCACTGCCATTGACAGAATATAAGGAGCAACGCAATAAATGCCGGAAACAACTATGAACTGTTAGAACTTCTTTCGAGCGCCGACTGATAGCAGAATTCAATACGTGCCCCAAGAAGTTTTACGGGTAATTCTGCAGTAGGAGAAAACATAGGAACGAAATTGCGTGTCTAAAGGATAGCCTCGGAAAATTAATAGTTAAAGAGCCACAGAAAGTGCAATAACTGTTTCAGTTTTTTCGATCGGTTTTTACGGATGAGTCCTCTGAAGACAGTCAGCAGTTTTAAATGGACCGAAACAGCTGGGAGCTTCAAATCAGTCAACATACAGCCGTCATTGAAACGGTTGTCTTTTCCGTCGAAGAAGTATGACGTGTCCTCAGTCAAATAAAATCAGATAAGTCTACTGGACCCGATGGGATTCCTGGGCTAACACTTATGAAGCTATCGACGGAGCTGTTAAAGCCTCTTTCGACTATTTTTGAGCTGTCAGTGAGAACAGGGAGGCTGTCATCGCAGTGAAAGACGGCTTTCCTTGTCTCCTTACATATGGGAGGTGGCAGGACGGCAAAACAGCGGCTTCAGGCCCATTAGCTTATCTTGTCTCTCATGCAAAACGATGGATGTCCTGGTAAAGAGTACAGTACGGTAATTTCGTGAAGGAAATAGCATCTTGCAGGATTTTCGACATGACTCCTAGAGAGGGCGTTCCTGCCTATAAAATCTGCTAACTTGTCTGGAGAGCTGGACCATGGCTCTAGAAGAGGGTTTTGAGGTCGATTTCGTGTACATCGATTTCCGCAAAGCTTTCGATACTGTTCCGCACCAACGCCTTCTTCACGACTTGAGAGTCATCGGCATCCGGGGAGATCTTCTGAACTGGATAAGGCTGCTTCTGGTTGGTCGGAATAAACGTGTCCGTATCGGGGATGATATGTCAGAATGGGTGAACGTGACCAGTACTGTGCCACAAGGCTCAGCTCTAGGACCATTGCTATTCATCCTTCATGTTAATGACAGTCTTAAGAAACTCGACTGCGACAAAATAATGTTTGTTGAAGGCGTTTAACTCTGGAAAGTAATTCAGAGTCCTTACGACCAGAGAACCTTCCAAAGCAATCTGTATCGACTGCAAACGTGGTCGGAGAAATTGCCTCTAGATTCCAATAATAATAGTAATAATAATAATAATTTATTAAAGGCTTATCGCGGTCCCATCAAAGCAAGTAAAAATAAATTTACATTCGAATTTTAGACGAGGTAGGAAGAATCTGTACAAAATGCAATTCATAGTTTCTGAATTTGTAGTCCGTTAAGAAAAATGATCAGCGAGAGGCGAAAAAAACTCCATACAAGAATTTAAAAATGATTGGATTATCTTTACAGGAGAAAAATATCCCTCGATAAAAAAGCAATAATAGCAATATGCGGGCAGGACTGGCCTGTATGTGGCGGTATATAACGGATTATAATCGGACATCGACAGGGTAGAAATAAATGTCAGTCTTGAGTGGTACGTATTCGGGTCGGACAGGACTGGCCTGCATGTGGTATTGTATACGGGGTTCAGAACTGACATCGTCAGGGCACGACTGATACGCCGGATGAGACTCTTCGCGTCAAAGAGACCAGGCGAGACGAATCCAGACGCGATCGTCCACAGTATGCTTTGAGCCCAGCTGACGAGTGAGGAAGGGAGGTATGAGCATACTACTAGTACTGAGGGTTCGGTCGTGAGCGTCGACAGACCGCATGAGGTCGAAATGCGGGTGATGACATCAAGAACCGCGAAAATCGTCACAATGGCGGAGGATTGATAGAAGTGGATTTAGGGACCAATTCAAAACAGGGGTTTCTAATGATATAATTGAGGGTTACCACTTGACCTACCACTAAATCCCAGGAGGACCCTTCTCGAAGTCAAGAAGATGAGTGTTGGGGAATGAGACCGTTTACAGTGTCTTTATGCTTTCCGGTGTAAAGTGTTTGCGTAATTTCAACTTGACTACCAGTAACTTAGGCGATTCCCTAATTTCTGGCGGAAGATTATTCCTAAGGAAAGCATATTTGGAAGCAAAGAAGAGGGAGCGCTTAGATGAAGTGCAAATAGAGGGCGGAATCACCATGGAGGAGTTGCGTGTGGCATAAGACCGACCTCTCGGAGTGAGAGTGTCAATGGGCGGAAGATTGGAGCTGGAGTTGATGCGAAAAAGGAAGCAAAGGCCAGCTTCGAGTCCTCTTATCCATAACAACTTAATTTTGGCCGGCTGACATCTCTGAGTATAAGAAATACAGGGTACGACTTGAGAAAACAGTTTCCGGGAAAACCTTCTGAACATTTTCGATTTTATTGCAGTCGCAGGCGTTCATTAAACCAAAGAAAGGACAGCAGTATTCGAGGACTGGAAGAACAGACATTCGATAAAATCTTAGCTTCATTTCCGGAAGGAAAAAATTATGCGATAAGAATCCACATATCTGCGCGACATTGGCAGAGATCCTACCTACATAAGGTGATAAAGCAAGTTTATTTGTATAACTTAGACCTAGGAACTTTATGGTGAAGTATTTTAAGCGTGGGTTATTCTGGAAAATTATGGGACCAGGACGTTTGACAGGACCAAAAGATATGAAACTACACTTGGATGATGAAAACTCCATATGCCCTGCTAAACTTCATCTGCTTAAGCGTAGTGCATTTTCATTAATTTTTTCAACACAAACTTTTGAGGTGTCCTTAGAATATGATTAAACACAATTGAGCTCCTCGGCATAAATAAACGTTTACGAATTTCCGAGTTCAGTCGAAATATCATGGATGTAAAGAAGGAAGAGTAGCGGACCCAGAACCGTACCTTGAAGTACGTCACTCGTGATCGAGTGAGGTGTCGAGTAGTTATTACCGACCATGACTTTCTGATATCGGTTAGATAGATAGGACCTGATGAAGTCGAGTAGAGGCGGTCGGATTCCGACAGCTTCCAATTTTTACCAAAGGACGTTTATGGAGCATCTTGTCGAAGGCTTTGCTAAGATCAAAGTAGATAACTACCACTGATTGCTGTTCATTACCACGGGAAGTGATATGATTAAGAAGTGCCAAGTGACAAGTTTCACAGGATTGTTCTGGTAAAAATCCATGCTGACTAGAGCTCAGAAGCCAGTTAGTTAGACAGAAGTCAAGAATTTCATTGAAAATTATCCCTTCAAGTAGTTTAGCCAGAGACGGAGTTTTGTGCATGCCCCGATAGTTATTAACATCGGACCGAGATCCAGACTTGAATACAGGAATGATAATCGACGTTTTCCATGTTTCAGTAAAGAATCCTTTTGAAATATAAACCGAGAATAAATGACTAAGCAGTATGGAAAGGTGGGACGCTTGTTTGATAATCGAGTTTGGAATTCAGTCCGTTCCTGAGCAGTGTGAGTTTTGCTAACGAAAGCAATGAAAGCACTAAACAACTCCGCCTTGTCATTGTCATCGATGAGGAAGACTTTGTTATCATTTAGCAGGAGTGGAAGTTCGTGATCACGCTTAGAGGAGGACCGATGACGGAAGATGTTAACCACAGATTTGCCAGGGTTCGAATCACTGCCAGCAAGTGATTCTATTTGCCTGCTGCACGCTTGGCGCATCCTTGAGGTCATTTTTAAAATCTCTGTGATTCTAAGATGAACTGATAAGGAACTAGTGGGTGGATCACGCAGCTTCCGTCTCAACTTTTAAGTCTCTTGTGAAGAAAATGAGGAACGAGGGAATCCGAAGAATAAGACTTGAGATATCTATGCGGCACAAACTTTAGGATGTCCTTGGAAACATTGGACATGACATTACAAAGAATGGTTGCATGGCTACAGGAGAGGAAGCCACGCCAATCCAATGATCTGATATAGTTATTTATTAAGTCGTTATCTACGCAATCGTAATTTATGTTAGTCCGAACGGTGCTGGTCTTTTTTGAAAAGACAAGCGGTAAGCAACAATGAATTAGTACGTGGTCACTGTCAGAGGTCCTTTTTGAGAGCAACAAAAAGAGGGCAATGTCGTTGGTAAGTATTAGATATAAAATGTAATTATCGCTTTTTGGAGAGTCCACCGGTTCGGACCAGTTAGGAAAATTTACAATATCTTGGAAGGGCTGGAATCTAGGTGGACAGCTATTGGAAACCCTATCTATTTCAGGAAGGCAAAAATCCCCAGTTATTATTTTGACGTCGAAAGCAGCTTCCGAAATCAATTTATAGATTACACAATGTTGTGATATGTGGTGGTAGATGAGGCGTTCATCGTTCGTGTTACGGAACTTACCAATCCGGTTGTGCCTTAAGGCTCTCGTCCTCGAGCCCGACCAGCAGTCGCACAGCAGCACGTAATATAGCAGAGTAATATTACCGACAAAGACAAGGGAGATTGGAATGGCTATTTCTGGTTTTTATTAAACATTGAGAGGGAGCCCTAAGACACAACTAGACGAGCGAGTTCCGTGACAAGGTCGATGAGCGTCCCTCTACCACTGTATATTCCTGATCGAAACGGACAGGACAACGAGCCCGTGGCTCAGTGGCAAGGGGCGCTGGACTTCGAACCAACAGTTCGCGAGATCGAGCCCCAGGTGTTCCACACCTTGGGATTGGGTGTGACTGGCTGACGACGGCTAATGAGCCAGGAATCCCCATTTCAGTCTCTTTTGTCTTGTTCGGCAATATTATTGTCTATATTACGCGCAGCTGTGTGGCTGCTGGCGGGCTCGATACAAGGCCCCAATGCACAACGGAGAGTGTGAGTTTCATAAGATGGTCGGTGAACGTCCTTCTATCAAAATAAATATATACATATATATTATAAAAGAAGCTGGCTAAGAATGCAACAGAACAGACGAAGACAGCTGTTTCATGCTCGTTACCGATCATCAGAACACCATAGGCCACTTGAAGTTAACAGGATTGAGTGAGATCCCAATCACAACAGTGAGGGTCACACGCCTACATGACATGCCTTTATACCTCGCTTCATGAGGCCTATAACGCACTGATGATCGGTAAAGACCACGAAACAACTGTCTACGTCTGACCTGTTGCACTTTTTGCGAGCTGCTTATCCATTATATGTGGTATGTGTCCTATGACACAGCGTTCGTTATCGCCAATAGCAAGCTGGCAGGCGGACAGAATGGGATTGAGTGAGGTCCTAACCACAACAATGAGGGTTACAAGCCTGCTTTACTTGCATGCATGCACATATTTCGAAGAAAAATGAGTCATTTGGGAAATCGGACAAACTGTATTTCGGAAATTTTCGACGCTGGTTCCCCATGTCGTCGTCAGACCTGTAGAAAGTGTGACAAACAGTTAAAATTTGAATATGCTTGAAAAATCGATATTGCGCTGTCAGTGCTGAGAAGGGGTCGATGCTGTGGGCTGAAGTTAGGTTCTGATTGGCTATCAACTTTTCCATTTTTCTCGGAGATTTGTGTAAATGGCGTCCAGATCGATGCGCCGCTTGATGCATGAGTCATGGGAGTAAATGGCCCCTATAAATTCTCAGCCTTACTTATACGGACAGGAACCGACAATGCGTGTTTTATCCCAAGCAAACTTGTGTCCGATTTGTAAAGCGACTTGGGGTAAGTGGTCCCGCCTCCTTTCTGCCAACTGGCGTTCATATTGACGCGTGAAGGCGAATTTCCCGGTTTGACCACAATATACCGCGTTACAATTGCCGCACGGAATCTTATAGACTGCTTTTTTATCCAAATAGCCAGCCCTATCCTCAGGGTGTACAAGCTAATTGCGTAGCGTAGACGCCGGTTTGTGCGCCATTTGTATTTGGTGCTTCCTCATGTGTCTTTCAATGAGTTCAGACACATTTTAATGTAAGGAAAAGTGGAAAAGGTCATAGCCAACCAAAACCTAACGTCAGCCCACGGCATCGACCCATCCTCAGCACTGACAGCGCAATATCGATCTTTCGGGCATTTTCAAATTTTAACTGTTTGTCACATTTTCTACAAGTCTGACGACGACCTGGGGAACCAGCGTCGAAAATTTCCGAAATACAGTTTGTCCGATTTCCCAAATGACTCATTTTTCTTCGAAATATGTGCATGCATGCACGTAAAGCAGGCGTGTAACCCTCATTGTTGTGGTTAGGACCTCACTCAATCCCATTCTGTCCGCCTGCCAGCTTGCTATTGGCGATAACGAACGCTGTGTCATAGGACACATACCACGTATAATGGATAAGCAGCTGATGTTACGACAGTGCAAGACAACCGGGCTGCCAGCACAGAAATGGGGTCTCGCTGTAAATCACAAATCAGGACGGCCACGGTCAATGATCAATTTCGAATTGCTGTCAGCAAGGAAACTGAAAGTACTCCCAGGCCGACCAGTAGCTTTGAAGTGCCTGGAATCGCTGAAGTACTGCAACCGTCCACGCACACAACCGGAGATCGATTCTAACCTGGCCACTTCCATCAACCCCAGAAGAAGTGTTACCTACAGTGGCGACGTCTATGAAACAAGACTCGGATGTCGGTAGTACTTACAAGCCCGATATTTTGGAAGTCTGTGGTAGTTCCAATGCATTGACTTACTGTTCTTGAGATGGTCGACAACCCCGCAGATATTTGGCGTCGGCACAGCAACTTCCAGCGCGGTACCAAGACCGGATAATGTGGGAACATTAGTGACCGGAAACCACCAAAGCCTCTGAGGCGGATGCAATGGCTTGTTGGCGAACTAGACTTCGACACCTCAATTCTTTGTAACCCTCTTGCAAAGTTTGCCACTCGAAGTCGAGACGATTCTGGCACTCTCGCTAGCAAGCCATGAAGATCTGCCAGAGCTTGCCAAGTCCATAGGACTAGGAACAGCTATGACTCATGTCATCAGTCATCGTCAGTCCGACTCCTTAGCGATCTGACCTAGGTCTGGCCCGACGGGAGCGGTAAGTTACGTAACTGGTAGCCAAGTCAATGCAGTGGTTGGACACGGGAATGCAGATCTCTCCGTACTACAGATGCCCTTGCGCTAAATTTCAGGGTTGAACCTATTACCATGTCCTTACCTTAACCATAACCCTTACCCTCATAGCTGAGACCCTAATTCATCTGCAATTTAGTTCAAGTCCATGGTCCATACTTCTGTGCCCCATAAATGCCGTTACCATTAGAGACGTTAGCAGATTGCCGTGGGCTCCCGCGCACGTCCCGGACAGACTACGAAGGGTGCACACTAGTAGCCCCGGCAATTCGGATGGGCAGCGCAGCGATTATTGCAGCCGAGCTCATTTAAGTCATCCCCGCAGCTGCGGGGAAACGACCCGGCGCAGCAGCAATGACGACCAATGCTGAAGCCGCTACCAGTTCATACACTGACGTTTCTTTCGCTGATACAGTATCGTTGACGCCAAATTTCTCGTCGGCTCTGGTGCCGACGTTGGTTTGGTCTTACTACGGTCTGGCAACCACAAGCATAGCAGTTCTTTGTTTTACAGTTGCTAACAGTTCCAGCATCTCAGCTCCTGGTCAGTGATCCGTCACGCTTGACTTGAGCCTTCGGTGGACATTTTTATGGACTTTCACAATCGTTGACGTTTCTGCCGCCCTCTTAGGATCCGGCTTCACGGCAAGCTCCGGCCTTCTAGTTAATTTTGAGGACGGTGGAACAACATCCAGGACCTCTACTAAACTTAGATATATCCATGCCTCATCCCTATTACTATTATTCCTATTTTAACTGCTCTAAGCGCTTTTTTCTGAGGTAGTTCGCCATCGAACTCTTCACTTTTACTAATGAAAAATTGCGCACACAGTCCTTCGCCACATATCCGCCAGAGACCCTTGTGAATACTGTGCCAGCGTCTTCTTACTCCAGACTACATGAAGACTTTCAATGTGAGATTCCAGCATATGCCTGAGCTCGTCATTATTGCGACAGTCTGGTAAAAGACGCAGGTGGCGACTGGCGGCCGCGCGACGACCACCCTGGTCAGTACCACATCCAGCACGTTAAAGGTCTCACTCTCGTCGCATGATCAGCGTGTGTTCTTGAAGACTGATCTGTTACGTACCTGTCGCCGAATACCAGTCAATGTCAGTAATGTTCCCCAAACCGCCCTTCGCTCTGAGGATTGTCACTCAAACATCCAAATATCTCACAGATAAAGTTCTGGAAGGTCCCAAATTCGTCAATGCTCAATCAGTTATTTATTGGTGGCGAGATCTGGCTATATAGCGCGCGAGACCCACTTCGACAGCTGTTCGGACGCGGCGACTCCCAGGACGTTATCACCAGCGACAAATTGTAGAGACTCAGTGTGCAGGTTAGTTTGCTCGGGTCATGTAGCAGACGCTTACCAAGGACATGCCTCCCAGTTTCGTCCTGAGAGTAATTGCCGATCGGTGCTTACTACTGCAGATTAGTCCGACCTCATTTCCATGTTGTCCTGTGACATCCGACAAGTCAATGGCAAAAAGTATGGCTGTGGATATCCATTATGCAACGAAATGGACGGCACCAGGATAACACCCACCGACGTTATGCACAAGTCTCAAATGCAATGGTTCGACGGCGAATTCCCAAAACTACGCCATAAGCACTCCTCCCTCTTTATTCGAGACATCTACCTACCAAACAGTACTGCCACCAAGACCTGCGATTTTTTCGCTGATCATGAAAGTTCCTGTGACGACGTAACCTCAGGTGCCCCACACCCTCCACGTTGAAGTCCGGGCAATAGTGAGACTATTCATCGCCCAAATACTAGCCGTCTAGACTGCCAAGAAAGCGTCTATCTGAAATCCGAGTGAACATCCAGAGAGAAGTGCATTGTGGATAACAAAGTGGCCAGTCTCCACCATGAGTCGAGACATGAGAGCACGGTAATGCCGAAAATCCAACCGACAAGCATACGCTTCCCAAACCGGGCATGGTCAATTGCCGATCACGACACCCAAAACGTCCCAGGAGCGCGGTCCTTCAGGGTAATAATTCTGGCTTTTGTAACAACTTGAAACTAGAGATCATGACTTTGGAATCAGGGCCCAATCAAAATTTGTGAGGCGATTGCCAAAACACATGTGCACTGGAGGTCCTCTATAATAAAACACTTGAAGACAAAAGTATACAGTGATGATGAGGTGCACAGCAATTACTTGTCCAACAGGAGGATAAGGACTGAAGCCAAGCGGCTGAACCTTCTGCATGGCGGAGATCACAGGTCACTTCTCAATTTCCAGGCACATTCCGTAATTGGTCGCCCTGTAGGTCGTGTCCGTATCCACCGAGACAGTCAGCAAAGCTCCTTAAACGGAAAAAGCGTTTAGAGAACTTGCCAACTGAATGCAGCGCTAATAAAGCGAAATATCAGAGATTAGTGGTCATCAAGGTGCAGACAGCAACTCCGAATTTCGTCACGGATTGACACCAAAACGAAATCTACATATTTACTTTTTTGTTTGGGGCGAGCAAAAAGGAGAAAAAAATGCTGGCCATGAAACTTTCGGGGAAAACTCGAAAATATACAAAAGCATTGTAAAGACGAACGACAACGCTGGGTATCATTATTGTAAATAAAAGACATAATGTACATGTGTTGTTGGATGGGCGTGAAATAAAGACAGCAGGCAAACGTTCGAAGAAAATTTTGAAATAAAACAGGCCAAACAAAATACAAACGACTAAAATTATCAGCAGATGTGGACGCCGACCAGGGATGGCATAATTAGCTGACAAGGGGAATGCAGTGCTCCTTACCCATACTGCGTCAAAAGTGGAATTGGGCAGCAAAAAAGATCATGGAGGAAGTGCCAGCTGGGCTTATTCGGGTTGATGCAGGTCAAGCCCCAAACTCGGTCCGACTATAGGGAACGCGCCTTGACCCATAGGAATGTTCAGAGAGGGTAGACCCGAAAGAATATACCTAAGATAGAAACGACGACCAATCCATCCCCTCAGCAGCGCGCAAAGGTTACCCGGGAAGAGTTCCCCTCCCCCCCCCCAAAAAAAAAAAGACGGACAGTTGTCTTACGTATAGACAATCCCACAGGCATTATCACCCTCCTTCAGTTTTATCGAAATTCTGAGAGACTCGGGGGCAGTGTAGGGTAATTACCTTTTTAAGGTGGTTAATCACCTTAAAAACTGAATAATCAGAGTTAATGAGAAATAGGGTCCACATCAACAATCCCGAAGGGCGATTACCGGGCATGAATCTTACTCCATATGCCAAAGCCAAGGCCCACCGTTCAGTCAACCGGGCTTTCAGGAACGTGTCCTTATTCGGTTTGTACATCACAGCCGCGCCGAATGAAGTGGTTTTTGACCTGCCGTCCCAGCCTATGGCGAAGCCGTAATCCACACCTCTGTGGGATTGGAAGAGCTTTATGTCGACGTCCTGATGGTTGGTTAGGAAGCCATGCAACTCAAATCCTTTGCATATGTAACCCAGTGAGTAGACATATTTCTTTACTTCGAATCCGTCAGTATCAACCGAGAGTTGGGCACCAGCCATATAACCTTTGCCACTAAAGCAGTTAGCGTCCGACGCATAAATTACCCAACAACAATTGATCCGACGGTACAAGGGAATTTAGAGGCGAAGTCCACTTCAATATCAGAGTTCACGTGATCCTGCTTCAAACAGCTCTTCAGTTTGAGGTTCTTCTCACTAAAGCACGAATATACATGGGCGGGAAGAGCTGCTTACCCTGCTTTGTCGATACTACACACTACATTGTGTTTCATACCCCTTATTTTTTCCGATATCTCAATATCGCTGGTGAGTTTCATGGTATCATTAATCTTCGTGTTTACGGATATGCCATCAAAAGGCCTGAAGGTAAGATCGCCAAACGCAGTGGTTTGATAGTTGTGACCATTGCATTCGACGTGGACATCGACATTATTTTCGGTCTTCGACTTGTAGACAAAATTGCAGAAAGAATTCTTGAAATGCTTCGTAAGGACATCTTCCGCTGCCTTACCCAGATCGCCAAATGAACCCAAGGACATGCCCGGACCACCCCCAAACCAACAAATGCGGACGCGGAAGTGCCAAGTCACTATAACAAATCAGTCTGCGGCCCTAAGTTCAATGATTGACTAAAGTTTGAGACTAACGTCCCCGAAATATCGCTCATTTTACATTATGCATCTCGGAACCCACAAACTTCTAAATATCCTAGCTATGGTGTGCAAGTGTCTCCACTAATAAGGAAACCAGGGTAATCGCTTTAGCCTGATTGAGCAATCTAGAAGGGTGTTAGGGGAGAGGAACGGGTGGCCACCAAGTGAAGATTTGTCGAATTTTTTAACGCCCCAAGCTGTATAAAAAAAACTGGACTTCAAATATTTGTTTTATTCGTCCGCACTTCAATGGTGGCATGTTTTGCCTTCAGACTGTATCTCTAATCACGAAGTTTTTTCATTTGTGCCATTGCATGAAAGCCGCCGAAATCAATGGCGCAGTCTATACCCCGATGACGTATGGAAAATTGCCATATTTCCTCTGTATCTTTTATAACAGGGAGGTAATATTTTAAGAATTTCTAGTATCCCCTATAAGGTAGGCATCATAATCCGCTAACTGGCTTGGTCATTTGTCTCAGTACGCTATCCCAACATTCGACCACAAATCCTTCACAAACCTAGAAGAACAATCACCTGATTGTGTGTAGGATAGGTATTATTATTCTTAATATTTATATGCAGTTAGATGCTGGTTTTGGAGTAGGCATCATCCACTCACCGAGATCCCTTATCTCGTTACCTGGCTCGAGCTGCTGGTTTCCGATGAATTTATGTGCTCTAAAGGTTCTCCTTGTTTCGCTGTTAACTGAGGATTATGCAGCTGGACGATGGTCGAATTAGAGGCTAAAAGACCACTTTCCACACCATACACAAAAAGTATTTCTTCTTATTTAACCTGTATGTACTGAAGTGGAACGCGTCTCCAGGCCAATCCTCTTCAATATCATCTTTAATGCTTCATCCAACTGACCCACATAAACTATGCACAGTCTTCCCTATATAGGAGAAGTATCCTTTTGAGACGTCACCGTACTAACTGTTTACTTGGAAAGTTTGGTATAGTGTTGTGGGTTCCCGTTTGGATATTTCTAATCCATTAGCGCATTTTTTCGTGCAGAAAGAACTCATACGTCTCTCCTCATGCGTCGCGGCAGGCGGATGAGTGAACGTTTTTCAATATCTGTTTAAGTGCTGATGGGTTTGGGGTATTTGCAGTCCTATAGTACATTTCCAGCCGTTTAAATCAATTCAATTAAGAAAATTTTTATTCATTTAAATTTTTCGATGTAGTAGGATAATTCGACCGTCGGTTTCGGCAACATCCACCGTGTGATGATAGCATACTGGGGGCAAGCACCGTGACTTGTGTGTAAATTAGATAACAGTGGTAGTGGACTTGTACAACATCTATCGTATTCTCTCCTCTTCCCCCATCTGAGCCCGGTGTTAAGATATAGTCAAGAAGACCGAAGGATGGAGAGGGCGCAGACAGCTAACACGACACCTAGGCGTACCACGGTATCCCCCAGCGTTGTTTAAGCCCGAAAGTGTGTTCAAGTAGCAAGATAACGCAAACTGATCTCAAATTTTAGCGAAAAATTCGAGCCCACGACTTGAGTGGTCAGAAATCCCTTAACGATGACCTTACTAAGGGCGCAAATGACAACGTGTGCAATCATAAGTTAACACATCTGAATTTTTGACAGATTATACGCGCGCAGTCCCGCCTCCATTCCCTGATCTGCTTGTCCGAATTCTTTGTTGATTTTCTGACGCCATTCTTTAACAATTGTTTGTTTTTTCTATTATGTATTATTGTGCATGGAGCCGATATCGAAAACACCGTGATGTCAAAGAAATGTTATTGAGAGAAAGGTACCAGTCGAACATATCATAGACGTCGTCGTCGTCGTCGTCAGATAGTTGTGCATCTGATACTGATTCGCCACCTTTCTGTGATGGCTGGGAAGGGCTAATAACTTGATAGGCTATGCAAAAGTCGGTAATTTTTTAGGCGATAATTTTTTCAAAGATTTTGGCGAGAGAGGGTGTTTTATGGACACCTCGATAGTTCTCTACGTCCGAACGACAGCCAGACTTAAATACGGGAATAATAATAGAAGTTTTCCAATAGTCAGGGAAGAAGCAATTTACGAGAAATACTGAAAAGATTTTGCTAAGCAGAGGTGGAAAATCTCTTAGCTGTTTTATAAAAGAGTTTGGGATATTGGCCGTACCTACTGAGTGAGAATAAGGAAGATGGCTTATCAGTTTTTGAATACATTCAGGAGAAAAATTGATGATGCTAAGAGAAGCATCAGACAACAGAGGAATTAAAGGGATTGGGTCAGTTTCAATGGTGAAATGTTTGGCAAAGAAAGAATTTAAAATTTCTGCTTTGCCTGACTCATCTGTAATGAAGGCGTCGTTGTAAGTTCATTTTTCGTTGAAAGAATATATTGTGGAATAGGCAAGTCCTCAGGCGTCCAGGCGTTCTGCATACCACTGACTGATGATTTGTCTTCATTGGCTAAGGGTGGTTTGGATGTAGATGTGACTACCGGAATACTGCGATCTCGTTTGGCCACTGTCCTTTGCGATGCCCCAGCTAGAGACTTTATTAAGCAAATAATGAGTGTTAATGCGTACATTGATCGCGAAATATGCCGCGTTAAAGATGGGTACTTAGACACGGTCGTTACGACAGTGTTTCAGCGCAAGCGAGGTTGGATGAGGATTTCTTATCCGAAACCGATAATCGTCATCGCATCACGAAGGCCTCGCAGTTAGCAAGCAAAGAAGGCATCAGTTATGCAATTCAACGGGAATTTTTAGGTTTGTTGCATTTAGGCTAGATAAGAGACTGCATATTCTGTTGCTTCGCAATCCTTGAGAAAAGATTTCTAGGTTGGTGTCGTCAGCAGCGTTTCACATTAATGAGGAACCACGTAAACTAAATGGTGGAGGGACGCACTTCGATCTAGCTACGGAACTCACTTGTCCCGTTATGCCTTAGGGCTCTCTTCAGTCCCGCCGTTAGCCACATAGCAGCGCGTAGTAAAGGCAAAATAGCATAACGGACAAAGACATGGGAGACTGAAATGGCCATTTCTGGCCTATTGGCCGTCGTTAGCTAGCCATATCCAAACCCCAGGTGTGGAGCACCTGGGGCTCGATCTCGTGATTTACGGGTTGGAAGTCCAACGCCTTTAACCACTGGGTCACAGGCTCGTCGTCCTGTCGGCTGCGATCGGGTTTATACCGTGATAGAGTCGTACTCACCGATCGCCTATATGCAACGACAATCTTCGCAGTTTGCTAGATCATTAAGTGGCAGGGGCTTTGCCTACTGACTAGAGGCTAACCAAAATAAGTTCTATACAGTAAGTGGTGACAAAACTTAACCAAATACCTTCAGACATGAGAGTCTCAAAAGGGTTTATTGCAGACTAATGGGAAGAGTAATGAAAGCGGAACTGATGAGGCATATTGAAGAAAGCGACTTGCTTAGTGCAACTGGCGAAGCAGCATACTAGCATTTTAGAATTTGGGGTCTCTTATACGGTGTCTCTCGTCTATTAATATGAATCAAAGGATAGATGGTATAGAGCACAATAGGTTAACTGCTTCCATGGGGATGTTCTTGACAGTTATCGAGTCCAGTCTAATGACCTAATATAGTTGTTCATGGTGTCCTTGTCACGTTTTTTTGATTTATGCGACTGTTATTAAAACCAACTGTTATTTATGTTTGAGCGGAGCACTTATGTGATTGCTTGGTGATCACTTTCAAATGTTATGTTGTCGTTATGCGTAGAGAAGGGTTAGCTGTCACTGGTGATAATAATATCGCGTTTCCAAGTGGGGCCTCGTAGCTCAGGTAGCTAGAGCGTTGGCTGTATTAAAGCCTTCCCCTTACTGTCCTGGGTTCGGAAAGTCAGGACTCAAAAGCATGGTCGATGAATCAGGACAATTAATGGCAAACAACAACCACATAGCAAATGTATTTAACAAGTATTTCTCAAATAATTATACAGTCAAAGAAGAACCGATCCCTCAACCGACCGAGATGACCGAACACACTGTTAGTGAGATCTGTTTTGGTGAAGAAACTGTCAAAAGTGTTATCAAGTAACTTTCCAGCGCCACCTCCTATGGGACGGACAAAATTCCACTATGCATACTGAAGCATAAGTTATATGCTTCAATACTCCGTTCTATATTCTTCGCTCTTCTCCATTTAAGTGCAATCTTTGCAGACGCTTGAGACTACACTAGTATTGCACCTGCCATTAGAAACAGTAGCAGAGCTGATACCCCAAGCTCTCGCAGTGTTTACAGAATAACGGAAGTAGCTAGGGTCCTAGAAATAAAAAGTAACAACCAATTGCTTGACCATCTGATAAACGCTAATCTTATACCCTCTCTCAGCCTGGCCTCACCCAAAAAATTAGGTCAGTCCTGCCATTTCACTTTTCTGTAATTCGTTTCCGACAATAGAGCTGATATAAGCACCGTAGCTACAATATACTTCGATCTAACACAGGGCTTTTGACAAAGTTCCCCATAAAAGCCTGCTAATAATGGTAATAAGTCATGGAATCAGGCCCCCTTCTCGAGTTTTCCAAAACCGATGTCAAGTGGTGCAGAACTGAAAGGCGGTCTCACAGCCATCCCCTTTTACTAGTGGAGCACTTCGGGGCACTAACCTAGGTCACCTTTTATTCCTCATATATATTCACAACTTATCGTCCATATCAGTCTCAGCTAAAAAGTTTTTATATGCAAATGATCTAGAGCTCGCATATGCATATAACGAACATACAGTAGCCAATATGCATAGGACAATCGCAAACGATCTTAGAAAACTTAGCTGACGGAGTCGTCAATGGCAGATGTCATTCTAACCGACAAAATGCCATCTCCTGATGTTTAGGCCACAGAAATTCTCCCTAAATTTTTCTAGCATAGTGAAATAAAGGAATCCCAAATGCCAAAAACGAGAATAGTTCACTTAAGCGAAGAACTTTGCAGAATGTTTGCATTCTTGAGTAACTTGTTCCAGATTGCAACTGTATTTACAGAAAAAAATTGACGATATTTAACGGCCCGTGGTAGAGGAAGAGATAAAAAGACTTCGTGTTAACCGTTGCGTCGGGGTGGTCAATATGTTTTAAAGTAGGAAGTGGATTTAAAGCATGGCTGTTTAAGGGCCTAAACAGAAAAAACAACAGTTCCCTCTGTAATCGACGAAACTACAAGGGATCGGGGCTTGTGGGCCCGCAACGTTCTTGGTATTATGTACGGAAAACAGAAGGTTAGTTGGAAACAGGACATATACTGAGTACGAGAGACAGCAAAAGTGAGGAGGCTTGTGGAAACGGCCGGGTATATGGCAAGGGTGACTGTCATAGGCTGATGGGTGGCCAATCAGCACAAATAAGGTGTGAACAGGGGTCATGACCTTTATCGTTCGCTTGTCACTCGTTTGTGGCACGATGTTCTGACGGCCCCGGCAGGATACGCTCTATCCCTTGACCCTAAAGTTGAGAACATGAGGAGGAAGGGAGGGAACAGTAAAGGTAATAGTGATAGTTGAACAATGTTCTAATAAGATTCGTCCTGAAAGCGTTGGACAGGTTTTGCGGATTCGGGTCGATCTTCTCAGGACGGTATTTTCTACCTCTGCGCCGCTCTGTAGAGTCACCGGCTCCTCTGTCCCTAAGCTAATGCTGACCGGGGTAGAAGGAGGAGGAGGAGGAGGAGGAGGAGGAGGAGGAGGAGGAGGTACCTACGCCTCGGACGGTGGCGTAGTGCTGTGTGCAGGCAGTAGATGTTCAGTGCTCGGGATGTCGGGATCCCTATGAAGGATTGCTGGCTGTTCGAACTTTCCGAATTCTCCACTTACTGTTTCCGTTCGGCTGCGAACTTGGTCCATATGTCGACGCACAATTCTCCCATCTTCTAACTCTAATACCATTAGTTGCCCCTCGCTTGTTCGAACTACCGCTGGACACCAGTTCATTTCGTGTTCCAGTCGCGTGTAAACACTTTCGTTAGACGCGATGACTCGTGGTCGGGTGTTCACATCATATCGTGCCTTCATCTTCGTCTGTTTTGCAATGACACTATCATGCGTTGATGGGTTAAGCAGGTCGTGTCGTGTGTGCAACTGCCGCTTGGCCGTCAATGATGCAGGCGAAGCACCGATTGAGTCGTTTGCTGTTATGCGATAGCTGAACAGAATGCGTGACAACTTGGTGGCCGAGTCCGCTTCCGTCTGTTTAGTTATTCCGTGCTTTATTGTCTGGACCGCACGCTCTGCGAGGCCATTAGAAGCAGCGTGGTACGCGGCAGTAATTAAATGCCTAATTCCTTTTTTCCATGAAATCTTCAAATTCCGCACTAGTAAAGGCCGGACCATTGTCTGAAACGACCATTTCAGGTATCCTAAAAGTAGAAAAAACGGTTTGCACCTTGTTGATTGTAGTCAGTGAAGAACAAGAATTTCCTGTTGGAGTCGCATCAATCCATTTAGTGTGGGAGTCAACTACCACCAAAACCATATGGACTTGAAATGACCTAGAACGATCGACGTGCACCCTCTCCCACGGCGAGTCGATCCAGGCCCAAGGCTTCAGAGGCACGTTCGGTAAGGTTTTCTGTGTTATTTGGCACACGTGACATGCCTTCACCACGTTTTCTATATCTGCCTCAATTTTGGGCCACCAAACATAGCTGCATGCGAGTGCTTTCATTCTAACTGTACCAGGATGGGGATTATGCAGGTCTCTGAGGATGGCCCTTCGGCCTAGTAGGGGCACAACTACACGACTGCCCCATAGTATGCATCCGTCTTGTAGACTGAACTTGTTCCGACTGCTGAAGAATGGTTGAAAATCAGAGGAGGTGGAGGACGGCCAGCCAGATTATACGGCTCTTATTACCCGACATAGGACATGCTCTCACGATGTCCACTGCGGAATTTGGGGACAGATTACAGGTGCGTTTACTAGGTTCCGGAAAAGATTCATGGTCTCAAAAACAGGTGCCCGGTTAATGCCATTGGCCACAATAGGAAGCCTTCTCAATGCGTCCGCCGCTACGCTTGCACTACCTGTAACGTATTTCAATGCATACATGTAAGCAGACAGAGTGAGTGCCCATCGCTGCATTCTCTGCAAGGACATCTATTGTATCCCTCGTTTTTCTCCCAGCAAACCTAAGAGGGGTTTGTGATCAGTGTGAATCTCTAAGGGTCGGCCAAAAAGATGCAGGTGGGAGCGATGTAGGCCAAACATTATTGCTAAGGCCTCTTTATCTAGTTGCGAACAGTTGTTTTCCGCCTGTAACCTGGTTCTTGATGCAAAGGCAATCGGTATCTCCGCACCAGAAGGCATTCGGTGCATGAGAACCGCCCCTACGCCGTACGGAGGCGCATTACATTTCAGTATAATAGGCTTTTCGGGGTCATAATGAACTAGGACAGATGAGGAGGTAAAATCCGCCTTTGCCTGTTCAAAGGCCCTTTGTTCAACCTCCGACCAGTTCCAGCAACGATTCTTTTCAAGTAGGGTACTAGGCAATGCCTTTGAAAACCCTATTGTAAACGGTTCATGCAATAACTAACTTTAAATAAATGTGGTACTAAAATTTTACCAGTAATATATACAGTTAACAGAATGTTTTGGTTGAAAATGCATGACCAAAACTTAAAAACATTCAGCTGTAGATGATATCGGTAAAATTAAATGACACTCATCCGCATTAGCGGTAGATATATGCAAAGCTTTGGTTTGGCACCACAGAGCTCTTCTGTCCAGACAAACGGTATTGTCCAAACAAATATACATCTAGTCTTTGCTTGAACGTCTCCGTAGTATCCGCCATTATTACGTCCTCGGAAGCCCGTTCTAGGCACCGACGACTCGCTGTGAAAAACAGTATCTGCGAACGTTCAGGCGGCATCGGGATCCTCTAAGTTTTAGAGAGTTCCCACGCAGGTTTGTTGTTGTGGCCAGGGCGAATAAATCGTCGAGGTTTAGGGCATAGTCCCTGTTCCTCAATATCCGGTACGCCTGTATGAGATGTCCTCGAGTCTGCCTGTACTCAAGATGAAAGAGTTCAAGTTTACTAAGTCGGCAGTTGTAAGATAAAGTCCTGAGGCCTTTCACAATTTTTGCCGTCTCCTTTGAACTCTTTCTAATAACCTATAGCCCTTATGGCCAAGGGCGCCAGGCTCGGATTTCATATTCTAGATGCGAACGAATGAACGCTCCGTATACTTTTCCAAATAACTGTTTATCTATGTCTACGAAAGTCCGTTTAATGACAAAGAGAACACTGATTGCCCTTTTGGCCACCCTAGCGCACTGAGAGGAAGGCTTAAAGGTCGACAAAATGTTGATCCTAAAATCTTTTTGTTCGGTTATATTTGAATGGCACCTTCCAACAAGCAGGTAATGGTGATCCACTCCGTCGGCTCTTCCGTTCGTTTTGAGTCGCAGCGCGACGCATTTCTCTAGGTTAAACTTCCTTAACTATTTATCAGACCATTCGCATAGGCTGTTCAGTCCTTCTTGCAGGACCCGTTCATCATTTTCCCCGTTGATCGCTCGCCATAACTTGATGTCATCGGCAAACATGACTCCATTGCAGTCCAGTCCATTCTTACAGTCGTTGACATAAATTAAAAATAGTACTGATCCGAGTACAGAGCCCTGGGGAACTCCACTCACAACAGGCACTGGCGTTGACTTCGCACTACCAATACACACAGATTGTGATCGACCAGTCAGAAAGTCCTTTGCCCAGTTTAATAGGTTTCCCCTTATCCCTGACTGTCGGACCTTTTAAAGTAACCGGTGGTGTGGAACACTATCAAATGCTTTCATGAAATCGATGTAAACGATATCGACCCTTGTTCCTTCGTCTATCGAGTGAGACCACTGTTCCGTTGAATAAAGCATATTAGTTACGTAGGAGTGATTTCGTCGAAAGCCATGTTGGGAACTAGCAACGAAATTATTTTCTTCAAGGTACTTCATTATGGATTTTTGACTATTCTCGCCATGACTTTGCAAACAAATGCATGTTAGGCTCACCGGCCGATAATTGTTTGTACTTGTTCTAGATCAACCCTTGTGAATGGGGTATATGTTTGCCACTTTCCATTCTGAGGGGAGAATGCCTCGGTCAAAGGACGACGTGAAGATGTGCAAAAGCGGTCTGGCGCGTTCGCCAGTCAACTTCTTCAGAACTTATACCCGAATTTGGTCAGGACCCGGAGACTTACCCTCCTTAACCGCTAGAAGTTCCTTCCTCACATTTTCTTCCATGAAGCGGATGTTTTCTATTATTTCGCCGGTTGTCCCAGCAGGAAATCCAGTCTCGTCAAAGTCCGTTTCATCGATGAGAACAGATGAGAAAAACCGGTTTAGATGTTTTACCTTAGCGTCATTTTCGATGATACCCTCATTTTTTCCTCCTTTCAACACTGAGACCGTCTCCTTGTTCTTTAAACTACTGTTTATGTAACTGAAGTGCACTTTTGGCTTATCGATGGCCCGTTCCGTAACTCGCGTTTCATACTCCTTCCGAGACCTGCGGATAGCCGACCTTAACTCGTTTCACTTTCGACAAAACTGCTCGTAATGAGATGACTGTTTTGTTGTCGCATACCTTCTCCATAGTTTGTTCTTCCGGTTTACTTCTTCTTTTATATCCCGCGTTATCCAGGCAGGACGAATATACTTTTTGACTCTCTTTGTCGGACAGTTTCGATGCATGATGTCTGTTACAACTCCTTTGAGAGTGTCCCAATCAACGTCCGGATGTCCGGAAAAACATCATTCCAGTCCACTGCCGATAATTCCCTTCTCATGGCGGCAAAATCTCCTCGCCAGAAGTTCAGTCGAGGCTCAGTCGTATTCACTTGTTAGCTGCATAGGCGGTATTCCCAAAACAGCATGACATGGTCACTCTTACCGAGCGGTGTTATGGACCTAAGTTCGCCAGGACTAATTGGGTCTTTTGCAAGGACGATATCCAGACAATTTGCTCTTTGGTCCTCTCTGATCCTGGTTGGGAACGTGACGTTTTGTACCAGAAAGTGATTAGCCGTCAGCTTCAACAGCCTGGAATCAAAGGAATTTCACCAACCATTTACTAATAAGTTGTTCCAGTCGACCATGGGTGCGTTGAAGTCTCCGGTCATCAGTACCTCTTGGTTTTGTGACATCTCCTTAATTAATCCAAACATCGCCTCGTCAACCTCAGCAGCTTGATTAGGAGGCCTGTATATGGTCAGGAAATTAAGTTTAGGTGCGCCACGAATCCTCAGTTTTAACCACATTGCTTCACAGTCGCGGGAGCAATCGGCTTTGTGTTCCGACGCGATGATTCCTCTCTTGACGTAGACCGCTATTCTCCATCCTTTTTATGCAGTCTGTCCCGACGAAAAAGTTGGTATCCATTGAGTGTAATTTCGGCATCCAAGACTTCGGTCTGGAACCAAGTCTCTGTGATAGAAATGACATCCGGCTGCGTATCTGTTATCCACACTTTCAGCTCATCTAGCTTCTAGAACAAATTCTGAGCATTTGCATAAAGAAAGCGGAGCTTAGCCCGGGCAGATTCCCGAGCGATTTTTGGGTCAAAGTAGCTGGATATTTCGTGCGAGTTTTAGGGTCTTTCGTAGTCCGTAAAGAGGCTTTAGAATTGTAGAATAAAGCGACTAAAGTGGGTGACCAATCCCACGAATGAACTCAATTGACTAGTATTGTTGGGGCGCGGCGCCATCTTCAAGGCTTTGATTTTATGTTCGAGTGGATAGGGGCCAGTTTTATTCACCCTGAGGCCCAGCTATTCTACCGAGTCGGCAAGGAAAGTGCACTTATCTCTCCTGAGTTTAAAACCTGAGTCCTCTAAACGTCCTAACTCGATGTTTAGAGTCTCTACATGACCATGTTCAGATGGTCCGGTGACTAGTATATCGTCAAGGTATGCCCAAACGTGAGGTTTATCCTTCACGAGGTTGAAATAAACCGGGTGTCGAACTTACTCCAAATGGCAGTCTTTTATATCGAAATAAACACCCGATGCGTATTGATGGTGGTAGCGTCTTGGGATTCAGTCTCTAGGACGACTTGATTGTAAGCATGCTTTAGGTTCAAAATTGTAAATTAATGACCATCTCAGAGGGATGCGTACAGATCCTCGATGCGCGGAAGAGGATAAGGGTTCAGTTTAGTTGCTGATTTGATTGTCGGCTTATAGTCGTCACAGATACGCACAGAACCATCGGATTTAAGAAAAGGGACTATTGGGGCTGCCCATTCCGAATATTGCACGGGCTCAATAATATCTGTTTTCTGTAGACGATCCAGCTCTTCTTTGACCTTCGGTGCGACTGCGTAGGGGAGTGTACGAGCTTTGAAGAACAGGGACCGGGAATCTGACTGAAATTGGAACTTAACAGGTGGATCGCGGTAGTGGGTAGCAGAGTCGTCACGAAATAGATTCTTATAATTTACCAAAATTAAATCTAAAGCCGGATTTACACCCATACCATGTACATAGGATAGCACAGAAGGCACACATTTAATCCAATTTCGTCCAAGGAGATTCGGTTGCTGGCTTCCTCCCACCACATGAACCGGCAAGTAATGAAGTTCTTCATCATGCTCGACTTCGGCTGTAAAGACGCTTTAAAACTCTACGTTCTGTCCGTTGTAACTGCGGAATGCTGAGCTAGCCGGAAGGAGGGAGGGTAATTTCTGAAGAGAGGCCTCATTGATGAGAGTAACATCTGAGCCAATGTCGATTTCAAACTTCACGGAATGGTGCTCAAACGGAAGCGTGATGATGTGGGGCGATTGGAGTGGCGCGTTGGCCAAAAACTTTCAGAGTATCCCCTCGCCATCCCCAGCTGGATTAGGGTAGGTCGCATGCGTGTTAGTGTTAGCTCGTCTTCTGGAGAAACACACTCGTTCGATGCGGTCGATTTTCTTGCAAAACTGGCATGCCGTCTTCTGGTGTCTACAATCTGACACCGGATATGATGCTGACCACAACGGTAGTTCTTTTGAGGGAACTGATGGTCACTGTCTAGGGGAAGGCACAGCAGTGTTGATCAGAGAGACAGCCACTTCCGATTCCAAGGATGCTATCACTCCATCGTCTGAGTGATTCAGCTGCTGAAAGTTTTGCCGCACGCGCTCCTGATGACTGGCGATATCAAAGGCTTTCTCCCATGACATGTCCTTCTTCTCTGATAAGAGATTTTTCCGAGCTTTTTCATCGCGAAGACCGACGATGAACATCTGAACGAGCATTGCGTGCTCGAAGTTGTCTGCCCTGATCTCTTTATACCCGCAGTCCTGGATGGCCAGAGTCAGATTAGTAATAAAATCACTGACACATTGATTGGATTCTTGATGCATTTGACAAAACCGATAGCGTCTGGGAAAGGCGTTGTCTTTTCCTCCCCACGCTGACTCGAGTTTTGTGACGGCCGTTTTAGGATCTATAGCCTTTTGTAGATTGAGGGCATCGAAATATCGTTGTCCCAACTCTCCGAGATTCGTCTGGGGGAGTTTAAACTCAGATGGGACGTCTAGTGCAATCGTGGACGACAAAATCCGGAGTAGTTCAATATAATCCTCAAATGTCTTCCTCAATTGCAACCACGAGTCATTTGAGGGCTTCTGGGTATTCTTTGGCCAGAAAGGTAACGATGTAATGAAGACATGTTCGTTAGGCTGCGTCGCCAATGTTATGTATGCAAAACAGAAGGCTAATTGGAAATAGGACGTGTGCTGAGTACGAGAGACAGCACAATTGAGGAGGCTTGTGGAAACGGCAGGTATATGGCACGGGGGCCTATAAATAACGCCACATGCGCGTAAAAAGCAAACGATCAGGGTCATGTACTTTCGCTCAGACCACCTTTGTGCTGACTGACCACCCTTCAAAATATGACGCTCTCTCATGCCATATACCCAGCCGTGGCTACAAGACTCCCCACTTGTGCTGTCTCCCGTTCTCAATAAACTTCCTGCCTACAACCGGACTTCCGTCTTGTATACATAAAACAGACCAACCTGAATCAGTCGGAGGAGTGGTCAAACCGTTGGCACATGCGGTCCAAGGCCAAACAGATCAGCCAACACAAGAGACTACTTTCTTGACGATACAGCTATACAGAACGTCGAAGCCCAATAGGGCCTCATTTGCTGACGACAAACTCCCTAAAACCATCCGCTCACCATATATGTCTTGGCTGTACTAAAGATCTCCCCTTGCTGTGGTGGATTCGAATTCCTCCTAGACGCTGGCTTCTTCACAGTTAGATCAATACGAATCATTCGCTCATTGTTCAAAAGTGGCAAAAGACGAAAGGCCCTTAATGTACACCACGAAGCGAGCATTTACGAACTTTGACAAATAGGTCTTCTCAGAGATTTTCGGAACATTCATGTAGCCGCACTTCGAATACGGCATATAATCTGGAGACAGTAGGCGGTTCAAGATTAAAATCGTCTTCAAAGAGTCCAGGGAGCCGCGAATATGATTAAGGGTCGAAGCTCCTTTCCCTCTGCAATCTACATAAGGAATCTGAACCATTTCCTTCTGAGTTCTATGCGCCTGTTTCGAGGATCTAGTACAAACACTCCGAATTTTTAAGCGATCGGATTGCAGCCTTGTCGTTGAGAACTTTTGAACTTGCTTCCAAGGCTAACCTACGAGGTCCACCATTAAAACTGCGAATTCAACGAGCAAGACAAGTGAAAGTTCTCCTCCTCTGTCAGAGTTGTCAAACCATAGGACGCCCTCCCCGCAGATGTTTTGATGTCACAATCGATAGAATGCTTTAAAAGAAACATTGGCGTATCCGTTTTACGAAATGAACGAAAGTGATGACAGATTGGCGAGCGACAAACGGGGAAGATGATGAACGAACGCTGCTAAAATAACTGAACCACCCATGCGAATGGTCCAACAAATGCCTGCTAAGGTTTAACCTCTAGAAATGCGTCGCACTGCGACTCGAAATGAATGGAAGAGCTGATGAAGAGGATCACAATTATCTGCGTGGCGGAAGGTGCTTTTCAAATGTGACAACGAAAAGATCTTCCGATCAACATTTTGTCCTTTCCTCGACCCTCCTTTCAATGCCTTAGGGTGGCCAAAAAGGAAACCGATGTTCTTTTCGCCATTAAACGAACTTTCATATATATAGACAAAGAGTAATTTGGGAAAGTATACGGAGCGTTCATTCGTTCGCATCTGGAATATGGAATCCAATCGTGGCGCCCATGGCTGAAAAAAGTCTAAAAGTTGCTGGGAAGAGTTAAGGGGAGAGGGAGCAAAATCATGAAGGGCCTCAAGACTTTACAATACAGCTGCAGACTCGTACAAAACGAGTTAAGATTTCCAATGTTTTCTTCAGCCCCACATGCTTGAAGAATGGAGTCATTCAGGGTAGTGTCCTTGGCCCGCCATTACTTTGCCTTTTTTGTTAACAATGTGCCAGATTAATTCCAGAATGGTAAGCTCTTCATGTGTGCCAATGACCTGATAGTTGCATATAGATATAAGCCGGTAGATCGTGACGTCGTGCTCGAGCTCCTAAAGAGCTACCTACAGACTTTTGCCCAGTGGTGCTGCGCATGGCAGCCTTTTCTTCCTTTGCTTAAAGGCTCAGCCATGGGGGTTGCCGACGACCACCAGCTTGAACTAAGTACCTAAGGTCACGGCGCAGATGTGCCTGAAGTTGTTAAGGATCTAGGTGTATCATAATACAAAAGTCTTAATCTTTCGGACAACTGCGCCCTCATAGTTTTTAGAGCACGTAAAACGACCGGGTTTATCCTCCGAAACTTTAAAGGTAACGATACAAGAATGCGCCCTTATAACACGTACGTTAGCCCAGGCCTGAAATACTGTTCGTTTTTATTTAGCCTCATGCGTGCCGCTGAGCGGATGAAAATAGAATCGTCTCAACGTTTTGTTACCAAGAGAGCTTTAGCCCCGGAAAACCGGAATTTGTCTTACCAAGGACGTTGCCGGCTTACAGGCCTTGATCCTTTTCGGCTTCGTAGATTAAAAAAGAGACTATTCTTACTATTTAAACTGTTATATAAACGTACCATAAAATAAATGAAATAACTTTATTTAAGACTCATCGTTATTCCATCAAACCAAGTAAAAATCAATTTTTATAGGAATTTTAGACGATGTAGGCGGAATCTGCAAAAAATGCAATTCATAGTTTCGGAATTAGTAGTCCGTTCAGAAACTGATAAGCGAACAGGGAAAGAACTCATTCAAGAATTTAAAAAACGATTGGTTTACCTTTAAAGGAGAAAAAGCTGTCGCTCATGAAAGGGCAAAAGTGCGGGCGGGACCGGCCTGTATGTGGCGGTGTATGACGGATTATAAACGGACATCGTCAGGGCAGAATTCATACACCGGATGAGACTATTCGCGTAAAAGAGGTGAGACGAGGGGAATCCAAACGCGATCGGTCACAGTCCGCTATGAGCCCAGCCGAGGAGTGGGCAAGGAAGATACGACCAAACTACTAGAAGACAGCGAATACAGAGGGTTCTGCCGTGAGCGTCGACAGACCGCTATAAGTTGAAATGAGATGACATCAAGAACCGCGAATATCGTCGCTATGGGGGAGTAGAGATAGCAGTGGATTTAGTAAACAATTTAAAATGGAATTTAACAGGTTTATTATAGCGCCCTCGGGCACTGTCAGTCTCCTTTGAAATCAGGATAGGTTTCTTATAGTGCCCTCGGGCACCGTCAGTCTCCATTTTGGCTCAGAGGGTTTGTAAGTGGGGATTCCACTTGATTTACCACGGAATCTCAGTAGGACACTACCCACAGTCAAGAAACAGATTGTTCGGAAATGAGACGGTTAAAAGTGTCATTATGCTTTCCGGCGTAAAGTGTTCGCGTAATTTCGATTTGAATAACGATAACTTAGGCGACGACTTAAGATCTGGTGGAAGATTATTCCAAAGGAAGGCATATTTGGAAGCAAAGAAGCGGGGGCGCTTAGATGTTGCGCAAAGAGACGGCGGAATCACCATGAAGGAGTTACGCGTGGCGTAAGACCGATGTCTCGGAGTGAGAGTGTCAGTGAGCGGAAGACTGGAGCAAGAGTTGATACGAAAAAGGAAGCAAAGGCCAGCTTCGAGTCTTCTAACCCACAAAAACTTAATGTTCGCCAGCTGACATCTCTGAGTATAAGAAGTACCGGATGCGACTTGAGAGGAGAAATTCCAAATGAAACCCCTCTGAAGATTTTTGATCTTATAGCGGCCGCAAGCGTTCATTAAACTGTTGGGAGTGCCTACACTCCCAAAAACAAGAGCCACCCAATCACTGGAGGCCATGTGCGTTTTCTCTACTGCGCTGTCATCTTAATCGTGGCGCCTCTCCATTGGCTTTTCCTCGCGGGCCTGATCGATCAGCATATTCGAATTATCGACCGGCTCGTCTCGAATGTTCTTCCAGATGGGCATTGGCCGAACGCCGGCGAGGCACAGTAGGGCGTTATAAATATGCGTTACTTCCAGTTAATTTTGACTTGTAATTTCCAAATACACAGTTTCGTGGCCGGTCGCGTTCTCCTTCTCTGCCGCGTTGGTATTGGGGACAAGGGTCGAGTGCGCATACGCTCCACAGGATTTCACGTACCAGGCGGGTCATAACAAATTGGGGACGCAGTTTTCCAACTACAATGGCTGACGAGTACGCAGACTTGAAGCTGATGTGGCAGCAGCAGCTGAAGCTAATGGAAGCACTTACCGTTAAGCTGTCCAACTCGTCCATAGGTCATTCAAGTGCGGCTGGTGGTTCGCAATCTGTTGATCACATTGCCGGCAGCATTACGGAATTCTTGTATGACCCGCAGGCCCATACCACCTTTGATTCCTGGTACAAACGATACGAGGACTTGTTCTCTGTCGATCTGGCTGCCCAGGACGATGCATGGAAGGTTCGACTCCTACTTCGAAAACTGGGTCCGGCTGAACACGAGCGTTATGCAAACTTCATCCTCTCCAAGAATCCCCGAGAAGTCACTTCCAAGGACACGGTTCAGACGTTGTCGCAGATTTTTGGTGAGCAATCATCCCTCTTCAACACACGATTTCAGTGCTTGCAACTGTGCAAACGAGATTCCGATGATTTCATCACGTATGCGAGCATTGTCAATCGTGAGTGTGGGCGTTTCCAACTCGGTTCTCTCACTGAAGACCAGTTTAAATGCCTTCTATTTATCTGCGGCCTCCAGTCCCCCAAGGATGCTGATATCCGGACACGTCTCCTGTCCAAAGTGCAGCAGAACAACTCTACCACACTCCAAGAGCTGGCAGCAGAGTGCCAAACGCTGATCAATCTCAAGCACGACTCTGCAATGATTCAGAACCCGCCCTCATCTTTCTCAGTCCATACGGTCACATCGACCAAATCGCATCCAGTTACACGGCCCAAGCAAGTGCCCAAGTCGAGATCTCCGCCATCTCCTTGTCGGCACTGTGGCGCATGGCATTTCCACCGGGATTGCACTTTCCGCCAGCATCGCTGCCAAAGCTGTAATCAGGTGGGACACCGTGATGGGTTCTGCAAATCAGTACCAGCTTCTGGAGGCAAGCCAGCCCCCGCCATTCCTAATTCCAGGCATCTTTTCCGGCCAAAACGCAAGTCCAAACTCCAGTCCGTTGGTAATTCTCTGAGTCTCTTGGCCGCTTTCCAGCTCAATGCGTCTGGTCGTAGAAAATTTGTTGATGTTTTGCTCAATGGCCATGCAGTTCGTCTACAGTTGGACACTGCCTCAGATATCACCATCATCTCTGAGAGACTCTGGCAGTCCCTTGGCAGCCCCACGATCCAGCAGACTTCCCAGTCCGCCACAAGCGCGTGCGGTGGTCTCGTACAGCTAGTTGGGCAACTGCAATGCTGTGTGTCGTTCCGCGGTACCAGCATCACCGCGATCTGCTACATCACCAAGTCTGACCTCAACCTACTTGGTCTCGACAGGATTTAACAACTTGGGTTGGCCGATATGCCGCTCCGCGTTGTTTGCAGTCAGGTGCAGATTCCCGCTGTGCTTGCAGACCAAGCCAAGGACATTCTCCAACGGTTTGCTCCAGTGTTCCAAGACGGTCTTGGTTGTTGCACATACACTCAGGCCGTGCTACATCTGTCCCCTGGAAGTCAACCTGTCTTCCGTCCAGAGCGACCAGTCCCATATGCAGCTCTACCACTTGTCGAGGCTGAACTGAAGCGTCTAGAGGAATTGGGAGTTCTGGTTCCTGTATCCTACTTCGCCTGGGCCGCTCCAATCGTTGTGGTTAAGAAGCCCAATGGCTCGATTCGCATTTGTGCTCACTTCTCCACCGGTCTCAATGCCGCACTGACGCCGAACTGCTATCCACTACCGGTTCCGACTTATCTTTTCACCCTGCTGAATGGTGGCACTTGCTTTGCCAAGTTGGATCTCGCTGACGCGTATCTGCAGATCGAGGTCGCCCCAGAGTCGCGCGAATTGTTGACCATCAATACCCACCGCGGTCTGTTCCAATACACCAGGCTGCCCTTTGGTGTCAAGACCGCCCCGGCCCTATTCCAACAAACGATGAACGCAATGCTCTCCGGCATCTCTGGCACAGCTGTGTACCTGGACGACATCATCATCGTGGGTCGCTCCCCTGCCGAGCTGCAAGACCGAGTGTGCGCAGTACTCGAACGCGTGCAGGAATATGGCTTTCGCCTACGGGCCGACAAGTGCCAATTCTTCCTCGACTCCATCAAGTACCTTGGATTCGTTTTTGACATCACTGGTCGCCATGCAGATCCTGAAAACATTCGGGCCATCCAACGGATGCCTGCCCCCAAGAATGTATCTCAACTTCGTTCGTTTCTTGGCCTGATCAGCTACTATAACGCTTTCCTACCATCGCTGCATGACGTACGGGCCCCGCTCAACCGTCTGTTGCAGAAGGATGCTCCCTGGTGCTGGTCCCCCGACTGTGAAAAGGCCTTCGCCCAGCTAAAGTCGGTGCTGAGTTCAGATTTGCTGCTCACGCACTACGACCCGACGCTGCCGATCGTTGTTGCTGCAGATGCTTCCAACCACGGAGTTGGTGCCGTCATCTCACACACTTTTCCTGATGGGTCTGAAAAGGCGATCATGCATGCATCTCGCACGCTAACCCCTGCGGAGAAGAACTATGGGCAAATAGAGAAAGAGGCTCTAGCCCTCGTGTTTGCCGTCAAGAAATTTCACAAACTGTTGTACGGTCGCCACTTCACGTTGTTGACGGATCACAAACCATTGCTGTCAATCTTCGGTTTGAAGAAGGGCATTCCCGTCTACTCAGCCAGCCGCCTTCAGCGATGGGCAACCATCCTTCTTGGCTACGATTTCGACATTCGCTACTGTCGTACTACAGACTTTGGTCAGGCTGACGCCCTTTCTCGCCTCATCAGCAATCAGCAGGAGTCGGAGGAAGATACCGTGATTGCCGCTATTTCGATTGAGGACGATGTGCGCCGTCAGTTATCAGACGCCATACGAGGTATCCCTGTCACTGCCGCGGACATCCGGCATGTTACTGAACAGGATCCTGTCCTCCGTCAGGCCATCACCTACGTGCAGACCTGCTGGCCAACCACTACTCTCGCTGGTGGTCTTCGTCAGATCTTCCTCCGACGAGCATCGTTATCTGTGGTTGACTCCTGCCTCATGTTTGCAGACCGTGTGGTGATCCTATCTTCCCTCCGACCCACTGTACTACGCCAGTTCCATGCGGCTCATCCTGGTACCAGCCGAATGAAGTCTATTGCTCGCAGTTTTGCCTACTGGCCGGGTATCGACGACCTGGTTCGACGCTGTTCTCGATGTCAGCAAGCTGCCAAGATGCCGCCTCGTCAACCGCCAGTACCCTGGGAACCACCAGAGAGGCCTTGGTCACGCGTGCACTTCGACTTCGCTGGCCCACTTAACGGAGTCTCCTACCTAATCTTGGTTGACGCCTACTCGAAATGGCCCGAGATTGCTCCGCTGAATCCAGCAACCGCATCTTCCACTATCGCCTTCCTACGACGCATCTTTAGCCAGCATGGCTTACCAGAAGTCCTTGTTTCAGATAATGGCTCTCAGTTTACTTCGTCGTCGTTTGAGGATTTCTGCCGCCAGCACAACATCCAGCATCTTCGCTCCCCGCCTTACCATCCTCAGTCTAACGGTCAGGCGGAGCGTTTTGTCGACACGTTTAAGAGAGTCCTCTTAAAAGCTCGTGGGGAGGGGACCACGGACGAGATAGTCCAGGCGTTCCTGTTTTCCTACAGGACGACACCGAACCCGGCGTCCCCTGCTGGCGTTTCTCCTGCCGAAGCGTTGATGGGCCGAGAACTGCGTACAACGTTTCATGCCCTCGTCCCTACCGGTGCGCAGCCCGCGCAGACTTCTCCAGTTTCTCGCAGCAAGCTCTCCATCGGAACACCTGTCTTCGTTCGTGATTATCGAGCAGAGTTCCCTGACTGGACTGAAGCAACCGTAGTAGCACACAGAGGCAGTATGTTGTTTGACGTCAACGTTGGTGATGACATCTGGGTTCGCCACCACAACCATATCCGACGGCGACACTGCAGTAACACAACTGGGCTCGATTCGGCGCCGTCACTCTCCCTTGACATCCTACTGGATACCTTCGCCATTCCGGCAGATCAGTCGGTTCCCGAACCCACAGCTGCGCCCCCTTCGGATATACCACATTCGGTATCAGTTACCGCTCCCGTGTCTCCAGGCATTAAACCACGACTAAGACGCCGGACCAACCGCGTGCGCCGATCAACACGGCTGATGCAGGTCAATCCACGCCAGAAGCGGTACTGACCTACTTGGAGGGGAGGTGTTGGGAATGCCTACACTCCCAAAAACAAGAGCCACCCAATCACTGGAGGCCATGTGCGTTTTCTCTACTGCGCTGTCATCTTAATCGTGGCGCCTCTCCATTGGCTTTTCCTCGCGGGCCTGATCGATCAGCATATTCGAATTATCGACCGGCTCGTCTCGAATGTTCTTCCCGATGGGCATTGGCCGAACGCCGGCGAGGCACAGTAGGGCGTTATAAATATGCGTTACTTCCAGTTAATTTTAACTTGTAATTTCCTAATACACAGTTTCGTGGCCGGTCGCGTTCTCCTTCTCTGCCGCGTTGGTATTGGGGACAAGGGTCGAGTGCGCATACGCTCCACAGGATTTCAAGTACCAGGCGGGTCATAACATAAACCAAAGAAAGGACAGCAGTATTCGAGGTATGGGATAACAAACATTTGACGATATTATATGATATGAATCCACATTTCTGCGCGGCTTTGGCAGAGATTCTATCTGCATAAGGTGATAAAGCAAGCTTATTTGAATAACTTAGACCTAGGTCCTTTATGGTGAAGCATTTTAAACGTGAATTATTCTGAAAAATTATTGGACCAGGAGACTCTGCAGAGCCAAAAGACATGAAACTGCGCTTGGATGATGAAAACTCCATATGCCATGTTGAACTCCATCTGCTTAAGCATAGTACATTGGCATTACTTTTATCAACACAAAGGCTTTCAGTGTCCTCAGAATATGAGTAAATACACTTGAAATTATCGGCATAGGTAAATATTTGCAAGTTTCCGTGTGTTTTGTGCACACTTGGCGCATCCTTGAGGCCACGTCAAAAATTTCTGTGATTCTAACATGAACGAAGAAAGAACTATTGGATGGATCACGCCGCTGCTGTCTCAGCTTTTAAGTTTCTTGCGTAGAGAATAAGGAATAAGGGAATCTGAAGAAGTAGACTTGAGATATCTACGCTGCACAAACTCTAGGATGGCCTTGGAAACATTGAACATGGCAAAACGATGAATGGTTGCATCTCTATAGGAGAGAAAACCACACTAAATTAATGATCTATGTAATATTGTTATTTATTAAGTTGCTATCTACGCAATCGTAATCTAGTTACGTCCGAACTCTGTTGGTCTCTTTTGAAAAGGCAAGCGGGTGTGGACGTAGAGATTTCAATGCTGAAATGTAAGTCCATCAAGAAAAATGCTTGATTAAAACAACCGCTGTTCGATATGATTTCCTACTATGTAGTGACCGAGCGAGCGGTGGATGCCGGATTACGGAATATATAGGAAGAGGATGATGGTAACTTGAGCTAAGAGAGTCCAGCCGACTGGAAGAACTGTTCTAAAAGGCCTTGCACTTCAGAGTGGACGGGATCGGGATGAACAGGCATACGGGAGATAGGATAAGCAGCACAGGTTCGAAAAAATACAAGTTTATTCGAGTATACAAAAAATGGGAAAAGGAAACCGAGGCTACGGAAGAACGGAAAATACAATGGAACGACTTATCGTGAGGGGTCGGGGTTCATTTGTCGGCACGTGGCTTTAGGCGCGTTGTTCCTGCGAGGGAAACGGAAGAAGAATGCCACTAACGTGACAGTACATTAAAACACTCACGATCGGTTCCTGGTCAGATCTCCGACTGTTACAACTACTCCTGCAGTCAGCTCAAAATATTCTAAGACCCGTAGCGGAAAAATACTCAATCAAGGAAAAGGCGGCAACGTCCAATAGGAAATGTGGCGAGACCTGGCGACCCTATAAGATGCCCCCCGCTCAAACCCCGGGTTACTCATCGTTCTGTCGATCGGCCTTAGTTTCGCTGGCGTTATATTTACTACTCTGTTACTGGTCGTCACGGGATGGTATTACCAGATTCCTATGCCGAAGCTGGTCGCCGTCCGTCAGAATCAGTTCGTAACGACTTTTACTACGGGGGCCTCAATGTATGTTTCAAAACAAAATCAGAGGAAATCGATTTAAGTTTTTCAAATACTAATTTGTCGGAGAGAAATCCCGAATTCCGTAAGTATTTTACACTTATCCTCAGTTTATCATCAGGACAAACGCTGGAATTTAGGCCATTTTGTGGACTGTCAATTTTAAGCCAGTTAACGGACTGGGAAGATTTCCTCGGAACATTCAAGGTGGCAAGTGACCGACACCATTTGGTCCACGAGGTCAGCTATCGTCTTAAAGGCCCAAGATTAACCTCGTCATTTCGAAATCCATCCTATAAAATTGGTACGAAGACTACATACCGTTCTGACTCACTTGTTGGTGAGTGTGGTCTCACGTTCCATTCATTATGGCCTCGTGTCTACGCAGCCACCCTCCTCGGGTAAATCATTCATTTCCATTGTAACTGGTAGACATGGGGATTTTTTTGTAGGGTCTAAGCTGTCATTTAATACCAGACAACCATTCCATTACAAATATGGTGTCAAATTTGGCTACTTGACCGAACAAGTGGAGCTTTACGGAGGCTACTCAAGTATACGTGGCCTTTCCTTTGGAATCATCTCATCGAGAGGGCCATTTCAATGTATTTTATATTCCGACTGGTGCAAGATTGCAGAGAGCATGTGTTCTTCACTGGCCATCAAGTACTGGATCACAGATGGATGTTTCATCAAGGCATCTCTAAATGATCATCTGATCTTGGGTGGCAGCATTGGCTTGAGATTATCCCCTGGTATGTTGAGCTTACTTCCGCCGAAGACAAAACAAGTAATTTAAGAGTTTTGACGACTGCCCGGCCACGTCGTCTTGGCTTTTTTATCGGCACGAGTGCCGAGCACAACAGAAAGCGTATGGAACTTTTTGTGGTTGCAAATCACGCGTCAGCCGTTTTTCCTTTGTCGTCGACAGAGCTTCGCCATCTCGCAGTCCGTAAGCAGAGGCTAAGGCTCACATCTTCCTATCCGTCCAGAAGTATCGCATGGAGACGACGTTTCACTCGTTAACACCGGAGAGGCTCGTTCCGTTTTTTACCGGAGGTCTAGGCTAGAGCTCCATCAAAGCCATCAGTAATCGGTAGCTTTGAAAGGACAGACAGTTCATACCGTTCACACACACATATATATGTATGAACTGGAAAGTCGGCATTCTAGAGATTTAATTGGGTAAAGGAAACTCTCTTGGGAACTGGAACTTTTGCGCAAATTTTTGAGGGTGGTCTCCCCAACTCTTCTTCAGACGGTGTACAGAAACAATTGACTTCTTAACTGGGTTCAACAAAGGATTGGTCAACGTCTATGCCAGCACATGTTTATCAAATTTCGTCACTTCTTTGGGATTGGTTGCGCCAGTTCGAAATTTTCCTTAACGATTTTGTTTGCGGCATCTGGATCGATATGCCGGTTGCATGCCTCATCTAAGCGCATTGCTTCCAGGAATTCGCGGCCTGTTCTTATTGGGCAGGCGCCAACAATACGGGTGTTCTCCCACCCAAATTTGTGTCTAGTTTGTGCTTGACCATCTGGGATAGGTGGACGCATCTCTTCACCGCTAACTGATGATCATTTATACGGATTGAGACATATTTTTCGAGTCTGGCCATAGTAGACGGCATCACAACTAGTACATGGGATTTTGTAAACAACACCTTTTCTACGGAAGTAGCCAACCCTGTCCTAAGAGTATACAAGCTATGTACGCAAGCTGGTTGCAGGTTCGTGTGTTCCCAACGAATCTTACATATTTCAAATTCCATTTCTTAGAATGCCCGTTTTCCATTATATATATATATTTATTATGATAGTGGGCGCTCACCGATCAGGTTGCGGAACATGCTCGTTCCGTTGTGCCTTGGGGCTCATACTTAAACCCTCGCAGGCAGTCGCACAGCGACTAGTAGTAGATATAGATGAGATGGTACCGACAAAGATAAGGGAGACCGGAATGGCCATTTCTGGCTTATTAGCCGTCATCAGCCAGTCATACCCAATCCCAAGTGTGGATCACTTGTGCCTTCATTCAACCAATCATAACCCTGACCACCAGCAGCTGGGACCAGAAACACAAACATGCGCACAGACGCACCTGGCGCAGTTGATCCACCACAATAAGCCCGAAACAGTACTGTATCAATCTACCCGCATTCTCTGTCGTCCCTCCTTGCTGCTATTATGACTTGGCCGACTTCGGCCTGGTAATTGGTTGCCTGTTCGTGACCTTTGCCACACATCCGGAGCTTGTTTGCTTCGTGAAGCCAATAGATCGGTGTGCGCCCATTCCTGATTGATATATATATAGAATGGCATTACCGACAAAGACAAGGGAGACTTGGATGGCCATTTCTGGCTTATTAGCCGTCGTCAGCCAGTCATACCCAACCCCGAAGTGTGGGACGCCCGAGGCTCGAACTCGCGACCTGTTACTTAAAAGTCCACGTCTGTAACCCCGGGCCACGAGTCCGTTGCCCTGTCGGGTATTTCACACTTCGGTTATGGGTATGACTGGCTGACGACGGCCAATAAGCCAGAAATGGCCATTCCAATCCCCCTTGTCACTGTCGGTAATAACATACTACCTTATCATGCGCCGCTGTGTGGCTGTTTGTTGGGCTCGAGAGAGAGAAGGAGAGCCCGTAAGGCACAGCGGAACGAGTGAGTGCCGTAAGAACGATCGGTGAGCGCCCCCTACCATTATATATATATATATATATATATATATATGATGGTAGAGGGTGCGTTCATCGGTCGTGTTACTGAACTCACCCGTCCCGTTGTGCCTTAGGGCTCTCACTCTCGAGCCCAACCAGCAGCTGCATATTGGCGCGTAATATAGGAAGGCAGTTGCCGGTTGGTGTACTGTGTATTTCAGATTTTGTAGGTCCCTTTCAACTACTTCAGATACACTTCTCACGTATGAGAGTGTTCGCCAGTTAATTGGTTTTGGTGCCCGAATGGCCATAACATTGGAAATACCTTCCCTTTGAATTGTTGCTGTCTCATGCATTGACGTACGATATCATGCGGGTGCCCACTTTGGGACAATAGTTTGCGGATGTATTTCATTTCTGCTAGATAACGTTTCATCAGAACAGTAAGTTTTGGCTCGATTCAGAAGGTTGTAGACTGCACTTCGTTTGTAAGAGATAGTGTGGTTACTCTCGAAATGTAGGATGACCTCTGAGTATGCCTCTTTGCGATAAACTGATGTGTGAGGTGATCCATCATTTGACCCAATTGTGAAAAACTTGGCGGCCTCGTCGAGTTTAGAACGCACAACAGCAAGGGCAAAGCCTAGTTACAGCCAACGCTCTAACCACCTGAGCCACAAGGCCCTACCGGAATCCTTGAGTATAATCATATTTGGCCCGAGTTATCCGCCTAGCCTCCTCAACGTATGGAATCTGCCAATTCTAATTCAGTAAGCTGGCTGCTAAGGCAGGATTTCCTAAGCAGTGAATCTGGAATCCAGCAGATGACTACTGGACTCACTTGATTAATCGAGAGAAGATGAAGTACTTACATGTCCTATTTGAAGCCAACGGTTGTCCGACCTCCGTCATATGCAAATGTCTCAGGAGGCCCCACTCTAAGCGGTCGTACGAGAAAAAAACAAAAGTTCAGGCTCTTGATCCCCTACGCGAAGAGCGTTTCAGAGGCTACGGCGAAAATCTCGAAACCGTTTGGCATTGGTACGGCTCATAAACCAGAGTCAGCAATGGAACAGAACAGCACGAGGCCCAAAGACCCACTACCAGCAACAGACTAACCGACGGTGATCTGCAGCATACCACGCCCAAAATTGCGATGCAGGGTATGTTTGTGAAACGGACATACGCATTGGCACAAGATTGTACAAACACCAGCATGCAGTCACAAACTACAGCAGAACCACAGTTGCGCCCCTAAGAAAGCGAGTGTGATCGCCCGTGTCAATGCTAAGATGGCCAGACTTATGTTCGAAATCTGGTCCTCGACTGACACACTTAACCGAGCCATAGACCGGCATCCCGTCTACCAGGCGCCACGCACAAAACTCGAGTCAGCTCGGACAGGGCCGATAGAACGGGCGAAAGGAATTACGCAAGACCGGCAACCAACGCCCTCTAAGGATACGGGAAGAGCCGATCGGAAGTCGCGTGGCCGGCGTGACACATTGTCTCGCCGACGCGCTCGCTACGGCGAAAGCAGTACGCACGAACAGCAGCAACCAATCAGTCTGCCGGCTGGCTAAGGGGGGGAGGGGGAGGTAACAAGCACGCTGACTTGGATGTAGAGGGGATAAGTCACGCTTTCCCTCCAATGGTTAACCTCGGAGATGCCAAAACCAACTAGCAACAAGCAGGTAGGCGAACGTACGGGCCTCATGCACGGTTGTAATGCGAGACAGGCGGCATGGCTGAATAAATCAAGACCAGCATGGTGAGTAACCGCACTCGGTGGTGATTAATGGCGATCGGTGAGCGCTCCCCCACCAATGTAGTTTACCCGATCGCAGCCGACAGGATAACCAGCATGCGGCTCAATGATTAAGGCGTTGAACTTCTTACTAACTGGTCGCGGATTCATGCCTCAGGGTTTGCAAAGTCTGAGTTCGGATGGAGCCGACGGCCAACAAGCTGGAAACGGCCATCCCAATCTCTCTTGTCTTTGTCTGTAATTTCATGCGGCTTTTGGTTATTGGGTCGAACGCTCTACCATTGATCCACGGGCCTTTTGTTCTGTCGCTTGCGTTAGCGAATGTTAACTGCTTAGGAGTTGCGTCGACCAATCTGGTTGCGGTACACGCTCGTCGCCTAATCTACCTCAGTCTCGTTGGTTTCCCTCTGAATCTACTAATATTCGCTATGCGTCTGTGAGTTTAAAAATGTGTATCCCGCCCAGCCTGGTCCAAACTATGTTTACAGATATTATTATTTGGACACGAAGTTCATCCCATAGGAGATGACTACTCTAAATCCTTAACTTACGTGAAACCGTGCAGCCGGATGTCAGGAGTTTGGGTTTTAGTTCAATGTACATAAATTCTGTTAATAGAACATGGCCTTGTGTTTGGATTACGTCATGGACCAGAGCTTGTTGGGCAGAGAGCGATGAATAATGGACCTCTGCAAGGTCCATTTTGCTTAGTATTCCGTGTTTCATGAAAATGTATTTTCTAGATGTTCGCTCCGTCCTGCTTCGTTGCGAATAAGAGGAAATTTAACTCTCGTGTTTCAGGGACATTTGTATCTGCCTCGATCCTGCAAGCGCCGGAATCATACTCAGCCTTTAACACTCAGTTCGGGCTTGGTTTTGACATTGAGAAGTGATTTATTTCTTCGATTTCCTTTTTATTTTGCTGACTGCTTTTGACCTTTTGATGAACTCTCTTTACCTATTCTATATTTATACTTTTTGATCCAATATGTACTACCAAATACAAACATGTCTGCTTGCTCTCTGTTTTTTTTTCTGCTCATCAAAAAATCAAACATGAACTCAGGCCTAGCGCTCCCCAAAAAGGCAAATTACTCTAATTTGGACTTTTTTGTCTCCGGACTCCTAGGAGTCAGCAGAATCAAATCCCTAACTGATCGTCAGTATCGTCGATTGGCACCCTATGGTAGAGAGGCTCTTATAAGATGGGCAGATCTCGTTGGAAACATCGTTTCGTATCATATTTAAATAACCAGTGAATGGTTGCATGTCACTGCTGCTTTATGAGCTGAGTTGAGGACTCGGAGCCCAAACTAGGGTTAGAGCAGCGGTTATTTGACCTGCAAAGGACAAATCTCAACTGGTGTTACGTCCCCTTTAAAAACACGCTCTTCCTGCACCCCGGACGCAGATCTTACCGCCGCAGGCATTGTAAGGTATTATGAACAAAGACAGGTAGATTGAAATGATTATTTCTGTCTTGCCTGACTCCATCAGCAAACCATATCCCGAATCCGAGACTGACAGGACCTACGGCTTAAACGCTCCACTACCGAGCTGCTGACTCGTCCCCTATTAGTCGCTGTTTAGAGTATTATAAGTATGACGATAGTTTGACCGTCGGCTTCGACGATGTCCACCATGTGCTCCGCAGCAGGGGCGGTGACTTCCGCGTGAATGAGTTTATAGTGATGGTAGACTTGCCCATCATCGACTACAATTCCTCCCCCATCTAGGCACGGTGTCAAGACAGTCAAGAAGATCGGACGGGATGGAGGGCGCAGGTGGATGGCATGGTCGAGCCAGCACTTTGACGCTCCACTCCCCACCCTCTGGTCCACACAGCAAACGACCAGGACTCTAACCAACAACGACAGAAGGGGCTGTCTCGGCCGAAGCCGCACCTTGGCGTGCTGCCACACCTGCTTCGGATCTCACTGAGTGGGGGTGCCATAAAGGCCACATTAAGAAGGGGCCATAGCAGCCTGACTCTTAGACCACCGGTCTGCCGCTCTACACAAACACAACACTGGATCGACTTCGGGGTCCGTGTTATCCCGTCGGTTGGCAATCTTCCAAGCCACGGTTTTTGACGCACTGTGATAGCGTCAAGCACGTCATATTGTTTATAATGGGGAAAATGCACTGAGCCGTCGATCTCACTTTCCCTTACCATGCCCCAGCCACTGTTCGAGGCGATCAGTTGACAGGTGCGGGGAATGGGTGCAGTGGCTGAAGTATATAGTGATCTTGTCTGCGCGCGCCGCAGGCATGACCTGCCCCCCCCCCCAAACGCAAGCGCCAGGATTTCATACAACGGGGGTTGGACGGCGTTCATCTCACACGCGTGAGAGTGTCGTAGGTCACGTTGGGAAGGAGCTGCTTCAGCCTGACTCCCAGCCCATCAATCTGGCACTCCGCACAAACACTCACATTACTGGGCAGACTGAGTTGGAACGTCGGTCAGCAGCCTTCCAAGCCACGGTGCTTGATGCACAGCGATAGTCTAAACTCGGATCACACATGTAGCAGAGGAGCCGCATGGAGACGGAGCCTAGACGCGCACTTCCCACTTGCGTGGGAGGTGGCAGTTGGATGCTTGTGGTGATGTGATGGTGTGGTGTAGCCGGTGCTTGCCTACCGCAGGTTTTTTGAATGCGCATGCAGCCTTATAGGCCCATGCGGTGAGTGAATGTGCGGGGGCGGTTGAGGCAGATGCGTCTGGTGTATGTTGGTGCCCCAGGCACTGGCTCGCCAGTCTCCGTGCAATGGATCGGCCATGGACCGACCAAGTCGATGTATGAGGTGAATGTACGGGGAGTGTCGACAGGCAAAGTCGGTGGTGTCGGTTTAGGAGACGGTGGACACGCTGGGCGACGGGGTGTGCGTTGGGTCAGGCACGGCGGGTGTGCATGATGTGCTGAGTGTGATGGGGCTGGTGGTGGTGGACGTTCTGGGCGGCGGGTTGTGGGTTAAGCAAAGCATGGTGGATGTGCAAGACGTGCTAGGTGTATCGAGACTGCGGCCAATTCTGCTCTCATGGATAAACATGTGACTGAAGAGGCCCTTGCGGGGAGTGAGTGTGCCGAGACAGTGTAGACAGTGAAGGCGAATGCGGCAGGTGTAGGTTCGTGCTCCAGGCACCGGTTCGCCAGTCTCTGTGCGATGGATTCGCAAATGGCCGATGTGTGAGGTGAAGGTGCGGTCGCAATGAGGACAGGTAGGGATCGATTCCACACTGCTGGTGTTGACAGTGGGGAGGTTGATGCCTGTTGGTGTGTCAGGATTGTATGCAGGGTTGTTGGGTACAGGAGCCGCCGTAGCGGATGTTAAGGCCCTGAGGGAGTGGGGGGATAGTAGTGGGGGTTCGGGAGTGCGGTCATCGTTAGTTGTCGGTGTGGATAACGAGGCAGGGTTTGATAGGAGGACAGCGGCTGCTGTATTTCGGGTGCTGCAGTTGGTAAGAAGATATCTGACAAGGCCGATTGGTGCGCGGAACGCCCGCTGGCGTTTAGGGCAGGTTTGGGGCGATTGGGCATTAGGGTTACGGGGTGGGTGCAGTTCAGATCTGCGAGCCTCGCGTTGGGCTTTGGCGGCGGTCATGCGGTTGGCTTCGTAGATCATTACGCCTGTCTTCACTGTCCTCTCCTAGGTCGGTTGGTCTTCGGCGAGGTCTTGCCAGGTTGATCTGCAGACGCTTCAGGGAAGTCTTCAATGTCCTTGTAGTAACGCACTTGGCCTCCTTGTCGGCCGGAACCCATGGTGGCATCTCCGCAGAAGAGTTGTTCGGGTAGCTGCTCGTCGTTTATCAGCACGAGGTGGCCGCTGCAGCGCATTTCGCAGCTGTCTCCGCATAGCGTAGACGCTGAGAATTTCTCTCCGCTCCAGTACACCCGTGTCTGGTATCCGGTCCTGCCACCTCAGCTTCAGTATCCGTAGAAGACAGCTGAGGTGGAAATGATTGAGTCTTCTCACCTATTTCTTGTACATCGTCCAGGTTTCTGCTCCATAGAGCAGAGCCGGCAGGATGACTACCCTGTACATTTTCAGCTTGGTGTAGAGATGGAGACCGTGACGCCACCAGACAGTGTTTTGTGGACGGCCGTAGGCTTGGCTGGCTTTGTAAATCCGGCAGGCCACTTCATCGTCGATCTTGGTGTTGTGGGAGAGGGTGCTGCCCAGGTTGGTGAAGTTGCCCACGACATGCAGTCGGGCGCCGTTCACGTTGATTTGGGGTTCGACATGAGCGGCGTCGGGTGGCGGTTGATGCATAACCACCGTCTTCATCGTATTGGTTTATAGTGGTAGAAGATTCGCACAACATCTGTCGCACCCTCCCCTTACTCACCAGGGTCCTGCGTCGTAACCAAATCAAGATGACCGGAGGCTGTAGAGGGCGCTCGGGCTGGCACGGAGAGAATCCGCACCTAAGCGTACCACTCCACAGCCCCTTGTCCACAACAAACACTTGACCGGCATTTCACACAGCAAGAAAAGATTGGGGGGGGCTCGGATTCTACCACGTGTGAGGGCCATAAAGGCCACATTAGGAAGTAGTCATTGCAGACTCACCCTCAGTCCACCAGTCGGCCACTCCACACAAGCGCACCTTCTGCCGACGGCGAGGTTCCAGTTATCCCGTTGGTTGGCAACATCCCAAGTCACGACTATTAGTCCACAGTGATAGCTTACATCGCCTCAGATTGTTTATGGTGAGGGAAATGCTCTGAGTCGTCCGCCTCACTCTATTCCCACTCCCAAGCCCAGCCACTGTCCGAGTCGGTCAGTCGTCTGAGGCGCGGAATGGGCGTTGTGGCTTACACAGTTATTGACCTCGTCTGCGCGTGCCATATGCACGATCTGGCCTCCCGAGCACCAGGATTCCTCAAAAAGCGGGTGGGCTGCATGCATTTTACAGGCGTGAGAGTTCGAGGGGTCACAATGAGGAGGAGCCATTGCAGCCTGACTCAGTCCACCAGTCAGTTTCAACGCAAAAACACCACTGAACCGACTGCGTTGACGGAGTTGAAGCGTTAGTTGGCGACCTTCCAAGCCACGGCACTTCGCTCACCGTGATAGTCTCA
>CACRXP010000776.1:193258-220665 GCA_902702965.1 Spirometra erinaceieuropaei
CACCAATGCATGTACCTGACATGGACATCTTAAACACCACGCAACGCAGACATCGCTCACGTAAGTGAGATGTGAGAGCGGAGCAGACTACCCCTGTGTGAAATCCTAGTCCGCGGACGTGGAGGGTCGAGTTGTGTGTGTGCGGCACGCGCAGGTAGGCTATTCTTAGCTCTGTCAGCCGTCTCTTCCAATCTGAGCATCAGTTGTTTGACTGGTTCATGGGAGAGGGTGGAACAGGTGAGATCGACTCCCAGCTCATAACTCGTCGCGATAAACGATCTGACGCGCTTAAGACTATCACGGTGCGCTAAAAGTCGTGGCTTCGAGGGTTGCCAATTGACGTGACGTGAATTATAATGTTCTCATGGTCTAATGAATAACAGGGAGCAAGACCAGTTAGTAAATAATATTGATATTCAGAGTGTAAAATTACCTGACAGCAGAGCACTGCAGCGGAGCTTGCCAGCAAAGCGGAGATTATCCAGACGTGTTGTTTCTGTCACGTTAACACAATCAATTCGGTAAAAGAAAACGGGACTAGGTTGTCAAAAGTGAATTAGTCTGGTACCTCGACACAGTACCTCATTCCGAGACCGGGAAGCGACGTAAAACGGCGCCGGAGGATATGCATAAATCTAGAAGAACTGCATAACTCAACAATCAGTATGTTATTATCGACAAAGACAAGGGAGCCTGGAATGGCCATTTCTGCCTTATTAACCGTCATCAGCCAGTCATATCCAACCCCGAAGTGGGAACACCCGAGTCTCTAACTCGCGACCCGTTAGTTAGGACTCCACGCCTCAGGGAAATGAACGTGACGGCCACTGAAAATGATATAAGCAGGGGTTACAGTTGATGAAGCTCGAGCAAGTGCTACGGCGGAGGAGAATGAGATTGTAGTTGGATGCTGTGGACAGACAGGGAAAGGAAGTATGCGGGACGGTGGGATGGAGGGCAAGGGAGGGGAAGGAGAATGGTGTAGGGAAGGCGAGGAAGCAGGGGATATTGGAGGTGGAGGAACAGGGGTTGGGGGGGTCAGCAAGTTTTTGTTTTCGTGGCAGGTCTGGCGGCTTCTCTGCGGCAGCAGCCCTAACCCGATTGACACTGTCCACGTCCTCCTTATCACCGCGAAGGATCCGGCAGGTCTTGGTGTTATGTACGAGCACACAGTACGGTCCTTCGTACGGTGATTCCAGCGTCTGGCGCACACTGTCACACCGGACGAACTTAGGAGTGCAATTGTCCAAGCCTTTTTCGACATAAGACTCGGTCGTTGGAGTTTGAGGTGGGACCGGGGAAAGCGAGCGCATAAATTGCGCAGGCGATGCACAAAATTTTCAGGGGCCTTGTTGGAACCACGGGAGGTTGGGGTGACCATCTCGCCTGGCAGTCAGAGGGTAGTGCCGAAAACCAAGTCAACTGCACTACAGTCCAAATCCGACTTCAGAGCCGCGCGAATGCTGAGAAGTGCAAGGGGTGTTGTCTGACCAGCTTCCTGGGCCTTCTGCGGCACGCAGGGAAGTCTTTAGCCGGCGATGGGAACTCTCAACCATACCGTTCGGAGCTGGATGGTAGGCCGTCGTCCGAATGCGTGTGCAGCCAAGAAGATTGGGTAGCGTTTGGAAGAGTGCAAACTCAAACTGGGCACCACGATCAGTCGTCACCTTGGATGGGACACCGGATATGGCGACCCAACGACTAACGATTGCCTTCACGATGGTTTTAGCTTGCGCACTCGGCAAATGAATGGCCTCAGCCCAGGGAGTGTACGGATCAACGCAGGTAAGAAAGTGAGTATAGCCATTGGATGGAGGTAAGGGGCCTACGACATCCAGGTGCACATGGCTAGACTGTGCGTCGGGGCTGGATAATGTGTCTGGTGAGGACTTATGACGTTGCACCTTGTTGCGCTGACAATTCAGACATGAACTCGTGCAAGCTTTGACGTCCTTGTTCATGTCAGGCCAGACGAACCTTTCCGCGAGGAGTTTTTATGAGGCTCGGATTCCAGGGTGGGAGAGTCCAAGAACAGTTTGAAACACAGCTCAACGCATCGAAGCAGGCACAAAAGAGCGATGAAAAGGAATCGAGACGCCGCAGCGTGTGCTACCAATACCGGTGGTCAAAGGGACGTCTACGAGTTAAAGACCACTAATGGACTCATCGCCCGGACAACCAACACGCCGTTGCCCATTCGCTATGGCACAAAGGTCAATCCCGTGGGAGAGGTAAAACGTCGAGATGGAAGGTCTGGACAGCATGTTAGCCACCTCATTCTTTGTGCCATCAATGTGGCGGCTGTCGATGGTGAATTGAGAAATGTAGTCCAAATGATCGATCTATCTCGGGTTGTATTTGACTTAATGTGCTCGTAGTCCGTGAAAAATGTGAAGTCGCAACCCTCAAGGAAATTCTTCGAATATTCCTATGTTACAATTGAAAACTCAATTTGATCTCGGCAACTCGCCATCCGGCCAAAACAGTTACATGGAAGTCGAAAATATGCGAAATTACAGGGTTTATAAGTGATTCAGGGGCTATTAACACTCATCGTTCCCACGCCACTCGCATGGCGAGGTCGGCATGTTATGGTCGTTGGGTCAAGGGGGCGAGGAGGGGTGACATACGCTGTGAGTGCTGTTTTTAAATCGGGTACGTTGATCACACACCACTGCCATCAGGAGGTTTGGGCGACGTGCAATCATCATCTGGAGTCGGCGTTGGCCACGGAAGACAGGGCGCCTGTGTCAACGTTTTCTGACAACATAGCACTGGATTGGCTAGCCGTATAGCCACTGGCTCGGCTGTAGCTGGCACCGGTTGGCATAGGCCTCTGAAGAAGCTTGCTGGTGTCAGGTGGACAACCTGAAAGGCTTTTTTGGCAACGACTCGGTGATTCGTGTCGACAAGATGCTCGAGAATAGAGCTTGAAATCACTTTCTTTTCTCCTCTGCTTTGTCGGGCCGATATGTTTTCACGTACTCTCTTTTCCAGGCGCCTCGTTGTACGGCCAATGTAGCCCGCTCCACAGGAGCAAGTGAATGTGTAAATACACATCGATGTGGCCTGCAAGGGAAGTCGGTCTTTACTTCCCAAGCGTAGGAGGGGAGAGTTTGTGAAACATACACTTGAATTCGCCGAGGGAAAGTGCTAGTGGTCCCTGTCTTCAGATGTCGTCTTACTAGGTCACTTGCCGCGTCCCCTTGAAAAGGCTGTCTTACAAATAAGTATTTCTTTTCTGCAGTTGCCATGGTGGGCTTTGCAGTGCGCTCCCCTATATTTCGGCAGATAAATCTTTCTGGGAATCCGTTTTCGTGGAGTCTATCCCCCAGCTGCTGGAGTTTTGACTCAACAGTCCCAGGAGAGCAGATACTTCACACTCTAGCCGCCAATCCCTGGACCAAATTGCGTTTAATAGTTAGAGGAACAAAACTGTGAAAATTAATGCATTGTCCTGTCCGGTTTTTCTTTCGGAATACCCTACGCTGGATAGATGAACCTTCTTGTCTGTGCAGAAGAACATTGAGGAACGCGATTTCGTTGTCTGCCTCAGACTCTTCAGAGAAATTTAACAAGGGGTATGCACTGTTAAACTTTTGGATCATGACGTCTGTGTCGGTGGTGACATCCGTCAGGCAGAAAATATCGTCCACGTACCGACCGTAGAAGACGAGGTCATTAATACTATCTTGTAACCTTGTCCTCTCGACTTTGCTCATGAAGACATTTGCGAGGAACGGACCGAGCGGTGAGCCAATCGCTACGCCGTCTATTTGCCTGTACAGTTGACCATTGCAGAGAAACTGGACGTTTTGGGTGCAATGTGTCAGTAGTTCTTTTAACTTTTCCACTGGCATGCCTAACGGGTAGTTCGCGTCGCGGATAACGTTACAAAGTTAGTTTATTTTTTCGGCTACGGGTGCATTAATAAACAGGAATGCTACGTCTAATGATAAAATCCTTTGTCCGTCAACGTTACTATCTTTGATAGCCTCGACAAACTCGAAGGAATCCTTCAAACTTAGGGGTTACAAATGACTTTTCAGTGGTTTAAGCTTTTCGACTAGCCATTTTGCTATAGTGATCGGGCGAATTCCTCATATCCAGGATTGGACGTAGGGCTAGTCCGTGTTTGTGAATTTTTGGGAGACCGTACATTTTGGGTATGGCCGTGTTCATTGGTCTTAGTCGCTCATATTCTTTGTAAGATATACGACCTTCTTTGTGAAGAACTTTGAGAACAGCCGTCGGCTGACCATCGACGGCCTCGGTTTGGTCCCTGTCTTTCTCGGATTTCGAGAATTTGGTGCGATCCGACAAGATTGCTTCTAGTTTTGCTACGCAATCTTTTCTATCCATCATTACAAATGCCGAACCCTTATCCGGCCTGGTTAGCACAATGTTTCCGTTCTTACGAAGTTCGCTGAGGCTATCGAGATGGACCCTTGTCAAGGGACCTTTGTTTTTTGGAGCCTTCCTTAGGTACTGTTGAATGCAATTAACCATAGTCGACTTAAGATAGTAAACTTCGCTAGGTCCGCTAGGTTTTAGATCGGCAGTCTGACTGAAGAGACTCTCGAACTGGGCTTCTAACTCTAACTGCTTCGGCATCCGCCGTGCACTGCAACACTTAGAACTAAGAGATAGTACCTCTACGAGAGTTTCATCAAGCTGTACCGAGGAATAGTTATGAACGTACCGTTCTGGATTATTCGGAAATGTTGAAGGTGTTTCACAGTCAGGTGAATGGCAAGAAGTTCACGGCCATAGGTACTATATCTCGTCTCCGCAAGCCTCAGCTTCCTAGAGCAGAAGGCCAACGGTCATGTAGAGTCGGTTAGGTGTTGTTGGAGGACGTTGTTGGAGGAAACGGAGGTGTAACGGCGAAGCCGTTTATTATAGCACACACAAGATAACTGGGCTCGAATCTATCATCGGAGACAACAGCAGATATGAGTGATTTACGCACCAGGGGTTGCAGTATTTATAGGATGCAGTCGCCATGCTACCGCATACCTATGAACATCCATGGCTCTCCCTTCATCCGGGACCGTTGCACTTGGTGTGCTAATTGTTTGATGGCCGACATTCGCATCGTTAGTTGCTGCAATTTCATCCCGTGCGTTGGATGTTGGTGTGACGATTGCTCGACCATCTGACGCACCGACCCTGGTGTTGGGACAAGTGTTCACACATGCGCTCCCCGCTTGGCTATTTACCCCGCCTAGGCGAAGTCTCAGCACTGAGTATGGAATGGGGAGTTCATTGCACTTGTTAATTGACTGGGGGGACAGTAAACCATGATTTAAGTAGCCCTTGGATCACGCGGTTGTCACTTCTTGCGAGAATTTCGGCCTCGTCAAATTTGAATGTGTGGCCGTATCTCGTCGAATGAGCCGCAACTTGAGAGCTGGCGTCATTCCTCCGCACCGCTGCAGCGTGTTCGGCCACTCTCGTTCGGAGCTGTCTTCCGGTTTCCCGACGTAGTTGCTTTGTCCGCAACTGCACCAGATCCGATAAACGACTCCAGACGTTTCTAGCCGTGACAGTGGGTCTTTCGGTTTCATTACCAGACGCCTGATGGTTGCCTCCGGTCTATGTGCAACTCCAACCACAAGTGGTGCGAGAAGGCGGCCGACAGCTTCCGAAACGTTCTTGACATACGGAAGTGCTTGCCAAGATTTGGTGTCCGTGCGGTTACGCCTTTTGTCCCTTTTGCGTATGCATCGGTTGACAAAGTTGCGTGGGTAGCCATTGGCTTTGAATACCCGTCGGAGTTATTGCAGTTCGGCAATCTTGTCTTCCGGCTCACTGCAGTGTGTTTCGACACGCCGATAGAGCGTTCCTACACAACTGCGTTTGTGGCTGATTGGGTGGTTGCTGTTTAAGTGCAGTACTTGCATCGTATTTGTCGCTTTCCTGAACACTTTGGTCTTTAGTCCATCACAATCTTTGCGGCATACGAGGACATCAAGGATTTGAGCAGGAACCCGAAACGTCAGACTAATAAAGCTCTTGTCCCAGCGATCGTGTCTCCTTCTTCAAGACTACTTCCTGGGACTCGTCTCTTCGCTTCTATTGGCTGAAGGGAGTTGTTAAACAGGTCATCATTGATCAGAAAAGAAGCGATTGCTGGAACAAGGTCTTTATTCGCCTGACGTTTCGGATTCTCACTTGAATCCATCATCAGAGACAGTAGCAGGTCATCATTCTCATCCAAGCTGGGAGTAGGAAAAGTAAAGTGGTACGATATGTATATACTAAGAACAGTGGGACCAACACAACGGAAAGTGTTGAATGATACAAAGGGGGTGAGATTTACAGCAGAAGAGATGATTCGTCTGGATGACGAAGTGACACACAACATGTCAGCTAGACAACCGGTGGGGAATGCAGCGCCGTTGGCAACTGCGGGGCGGGGTGTGGAAAGTGCCGACGTGAAGCGGGAAATACGGGACGGCAACTGTGATAACGGGGGGGAGGGGGTCGGCGGGGATGCGAGGACAGAACACCGATTATTTTCGCCGACACGTGGCCACCCAATCTCCATCATGGATCCGCGCTCAAAAAGTGTCACTTCGTCCGAACAGCTTTGTGCAGTTTAAGGGACAGTACAGGGGTTGTCCAGCAGAATTGTTTTCGCCACGTTAAAACAAGCAATTCGGTAAAAGAAAACGGGGCCAGATTGTCAAAGGAGAATTAATCCGATACCTCGCCACAGACAATTAAACTCAAATCACGCAGACAGAGCATTGTGTTTGTGTACTGAATGGCCGGTTGATGGACCTATAACCCGCTACGATGACTCCCTTGTGGTAGTTTCAAACATTTGAGATTCGATCTGTCTGTCACAGCAGCTTAAGCAATAGTGAGACCCGCAACACTGCGACCTTCAGGTTCGGTCTCGAATAGAAATAGCAGATGGACGCTAGTTGCGAGAATAGTGCATTCTGTGCATAGTAACTGAAGAGGGAGTTGGAGAGTTGGCTGCCAGACGAGCGTACGTCTGGCGCAGGGAGAGCGGCGTACGCGTCGAAGCGCCTTAGGCGAGAACAAGTCTAATTGGGCCTTGAAGGTGGCTGGCCAGCCGGAAAACCGTAAGAAGGCGAAAACCAGGCTGATGCTGGTTCGCACGTGCGAGAGACGCAGCATCTCAGCAGGCTCCCGGTGCAGGGTCTTTTCATGGCTACCCCTTCTGCGTGTACTATTTATGTGGTTGGGGGCTAATCGCGCGTGCGGTGCGCGAAGACGAGTCTTCTAGCTTTGCCAGTAAGTACGCCCACTCTCTGCATCAGACAACTAACAGGCCTGGCCAGTAGACTGCACAGCGGGAGTGAGGACAGGGAGCGAGATTGACGGCTTCAGTCCATATTCCTCACTAAAAACAAACTGTCATGCTCGAATCTATCAGAGTAAGCTAAAAGCCGTAGGTTGTAAGGATACAAACTGACTACATAAGTCGGTTCTTCTCGGAGGACCGCAGGGGAATTCAGATCCTGAGCACGGTTGCCCGGTCACCCTCCTCCTTCCAGACCGTTGTGATGTTATTGGTGGTTAAAATCCTCATCCAGCATTTGTTGTAGACCTTGGGATGTGGAGTGGAGCGTCAAGGTGCGGGCTCGGCCGCGACATCCACCTGCGCCCTCTCCCACCTCCAGTCTTCTTGACTGTCTTCATACCGGACCCAGTTGGGGGAAGGAGGAGGGAGTTCGGTAGATGTTGTGATAATCTACCACCACCATAATCTAATTCCCGTCCTCTCAACTTGCTATGCAGCACACGATGGGTATCGTCGGATGCGACGGCTGAACTGTCATATTAATATGCATATCCCGATCATCATCTCTAAAAAAAAGACAAAAAAGAAACAGGGACGATTCCATGGACCACACTGTACTTTTGCTGACGTTTCGGAAACCTCCTCGTTTCCAGCATCAGATTGGTGAAGTGTTTGTTCCTGCTAGCTCAGAGTTGTTCTGTCTCGCACGAACTATGACCTGCCTGTTGGCGGAGGATTGGTTTTGGTTGCCCCGGGGCCGATCGCTGGTGCGCACGTGTGACCTCTGATCCCTGCCCGGCCGTCTTTGTCGCTGCTAAGTCCGTGTGACCGCGAACCCTCCCCGCATAACCTGATGGGCTGATCAGCTGCCGTTGCATGTGCGAATCGCGTTCGGCAGTTTGGGTGCGTTATCTTTTGAGGATGGTGAACGGGATAATTTGTCTGCACCTCGAATCTTCACTCCCGCTGCGTGATGATGTTGTGAACGATGGTACGATAACAACCATCAGAAGACTAATGAATAACAGCAGTCGGAGACCGAGTTCAACGCAGTATCCATTTACTTTACGGGATGGTTCCGATGGATATCACTTCAACGTTAAGATGATAAATCCAGTCAGTGATGAGGTAACGCACATGAAATGCAGCGCAATGAACCACTACTCCTACCGACTTATGATTCGACAGAATATAAGTAATCCTCTTTTGAAATGCCACCAATTGCTTCACCAATACAGTGTGGATATGTATGCAAAATTTGAACCAGAACGCCTGCTTTTCGTTCGCTTGAATCAGACCAAGCTGAGCTCTGAAGAATATATTCCTCTGCATGATGCAGTTGCAAACGACGGTAACACGACTAGCGATTTTGTCGTCCACGCCATATGCTCGGGCACGCTCGAGATGCAATTGTTTATGCTTGTCAGTACGGGGCCTCCAGACCTACAGCTTGCATTCACATGCAATCCAGCCTGGGGGGGATATTTATCAGCTCTTTCTTCCTACGCTATCGCCGGTGAATAGGAATGACATCACAGCACGTGTTTTTAAGAAGAAACTGAAATCGCTGATGAACTTCATGGTGAAACACGAGGTGTTTGGGTCTGTGCGCTGCTGGATGTATTAGGGGAATGGCAAAAGAGGGGACTGCCGCACGAACACGTCTGGATCTGGCTCTATAACATGATCACCTCCAACGAAATTGCTGATGCAATATGCGCTGAATTACCTGACGCCGACGTCGACAATAATTTGCCCGAAGTCGCCGCGAAGAATATGATAAATGGACTTTACGGTGCCCTGAGTCCCAATTCTCTCCCCTCCCTCACCCCCCTCCCCTTATGAAAGACGGAAAACGTTCTAAGAAATATCCTTTGGCGTTCGTATGCACAACAGTCACCGGTAACGACGGAAGTCCCTTATACCGAAAACGATCAGCGGAAGACGTCGTTAACTTGGCAACCGTACGAATGCGAACCGGTGACGTACAAGTCGGTAACCGTTGGGTTGTTTCGTATTGGCCTTTGCTTTTAAAAGCAAACGAAGTTCCTATAAACGTGGAAAACTGCAATTCCGGGAAATTAATTTGGTACATTTGTAAGTACGTGAGCAAAGGCAGCGACATGGCTGTTTTTGGCCTGCAGCACGAAAGGAGTAAAAGGGATGTGAACATACAACTCGATGAAATCGTACAGTATTGGGCTGGAAGCTGCGTCAACAGCAACAAAGCCGTGTGGCGGATTCTTTCTTTTCCCATTCATATGCAAATCCAGGTGTTGTTCACTTGCAGTACACTTAGTGAATGGACAATGCGTTTACTTTACCGATGCAATTGTTCAAAAGGCCACCGGCAACACTCACTGACTGCGTTCTTCCCGTTAAACCAAACTGACGCGATTGCGAAAACGCCGTATTCGAAAGTGCCTGCGTATTACACAGGGATTGCGTGCAGAAAATATTTTGTACGACGCAAACGAGAGCGAATCGACGGACACCTTGGCATATTCAAAAGAACTGCGATAGGCAGACTGCACAGCGTGCATCCCAATTAGGACGAATGCTTTTTACTCCTCACGGTGTTGGTGAATGTGTCCGGTTCAACGTCTTTCTAGTAATTGAAATCTGTCAGCAGCGTTACGCACGCCACTTTCCGCAGTGCATGCCAGACTCCCAATTTATTGGAAAACTACCTATACTGGGATGTATGCATTAGTGTTGCGTGCAAAACGTCCCATCCACATCGAATTCGTTCATTGTTTGCAATCCTACTGACCGCCTGTTCTACTTCATCTCCAACAGATTTATGTGAGGAATATAAATCGCACATGGCTGCGGATATCGTCCGTCGACTACGCAAGGAAAATTTCAAATGCGGATTTCACAGCAGAAATTTACAGCGAGGCGTTAATAGTGATTGGAGATATGTATGTAAGAACCGGAAACGTTCTCATCAAACCGGTCTTCTGCTGGTTCGTTAGATATGGATTTGCGTCGTGAGCAAAAAACGCTCGGGACCCCCTATCGAACACTGCAAGCTTTGCGTGGAAACAGCAGACCATTTGGATACATTACTGCTACTGCTTGCAGGAGACTTCAGGCAAACACTGCCTGTAATTCCTCCATCAGCAACAGCAGACGAAATAAATGTCTGCCTGAAATACTTTTCTTTGCGGCGCCAAATCCAGACGGCAAAATTAACTACAAATATGCGTGTCCAGCTGCAAAACCACCGATCAGCTGAGGTATTCTCATAGTAATTGCTGGCAATTGGGAATGCAACGGTGCCCGCTGATCCGACTACAAGAAGGATTTCCCTACGTCTTAGCCTCGACAATTTAGTGCCCTCAAAAGAGGAATTGGTTGAAAAGGTGTCTCCCACTATTCAGACCACTTTCAACAATCACAACTGATTGAGCGAACGAGCTATACTTGCGGTCAAAAACAAACACGTGTACCACCTTAGCCATATTATTCAGTCTATGCTTCGACACGAGGCAGACACATACACGTCCGTCGACACTGTTATGGAAGCAGACGAGGCAGGTTTGTAGAAGGCGTACTGACCTTGTTGTTTTAATGTGTCCTTGCCATGACTTACCTGTGTTCCGAACGTGCCTTTTTAGTGACCGCCGTTGAAGAGTGTGAGGGGGCCAGTCGAGGGACCGCCCGTAAGGAAGAAGACGGCGAGAAGACGAAACAGGACTAATTACCTCAGCTGATATATTCCTCTTAATAAACATTTCCCATAGTCAAACTATTATACTTGCGTACGCTTGCACTTGCAGATGATGAACTCAATTCGCGCTAATTTTCAGGGTTCCCGCCGAGGAGACGCTCGACCGAGTAGAAGCACCAAGGAGGCTAGAAGGAGAAGAAGACAAGACCATACCCATGGGTGGCTCGGGTACTACAGGTTAATTATCCAACAGAGATTTTGAATTCACCTGAGCGACAGCAACGTGTGGCCGAGCCCAGCTAGTAGATGAATATAGACGAAAATGCTGACCTCAGGCGTTGAGATGGAAGAGGAAGAAAAACGATCTCTGGACAAGAAGGTTTAATAACTTGACGTTTCGTACTCGTACTCATCGGCGATAGACAAAAGAAGAAATACAAGGTTAAAATAGGCCATTCGCGCTCGCATCTGATAGGCACATCCTGCTCTCTTCTAATTAACCCTCCTCTCGCGCACAAATGGTGCCTGACGGCTTCGTATGGCGCTGGTGTAAGCTAGGACTAATTGACTAATTGCTAACGTGTCTGCCCTACTGGCGCGTATGTGCGGGCGTTAGTAGGAGTCAGAGAAAACAGCAACGGACGCCTGCCACTGGTCAGACGTGAAAGTGTCCGCAGAAATTCACAGCAAAGGTGACTCCGATTGTCACGCACCTCGGCCTATTCACCAGCGGACCTGGAGTGACCGTTGCATAACTTTACATTGACGACTATACCTTTCCGCACATACACTACCGGCAATCACCATGCCCGAAGATTCAGCATAAGCAATTCCAACTGGTCTTGGTAGTGCAAGCACCACTATGGTGCCAACAAGTACCCATAAATAGAAAACCGACGGTCCCCGCCGAACGCATCGCACCTTATCGACACCCAGCTCTCACCGCCCCGCCCCCCCCCCCCACGACGCCGTGCCCAGCACGACGTTGACATCCCGTCAAAAGTTCTTGACCGGTGAGCTAAACCAGACGAGTGTGTTCAGTGCGCGTTTGTGCCCTCACAACCGGTAGGCCCTGAACTAATTCAAAAACTCTTTCCCCATTATCAAACAAAACGTCCTGCAGAGAGAGCAACATGCAATCCCGTAGGCAACCCAAGCTGACTCGAGTGGTCTTCTCACTGAGCAAAAGTCATGAATCAGTGGAATTTGGCGATAGCCTGGGATGGGTAGCTAACTATAATTAGTGGTTACACTGTCAACCTCATCGTTGAGAGAGGAGAAAAGCCTCTGTTGTCGTGTCTGCACTGCTAACGGACGTTACGAGTGCGCATCGGACTCGTTGGACATCAGCAGACCACGTGCAGTGTCAATACGACTAATCCGCCTCTCGTCTTCCAAAATACCACTATCGCCACCACTGGCGACGCCAATGAAGACGTTCTCACTGACTTAAAAAAAACATTACCACCACTGCTCTTTCCACAGAACGTGTGGACTTAATTCCAACCTGTCTGCATTGGGGCCGCATTTTCTCATCACGCGTAGGCCTGGTCAGTCATTTTGCGAATCCATCGCGCTGAGACCAACAAACCAATGCCAGGAACCCCAGTATAGACCTGTCCCATCCAATTTATCTGCCCACACTATCCGAGGACATTGGGCCATCGTGTGAGCTTATTCGGCAATATGCGCCTACACACAAGTTTCCATAAAACTGCTCTCCAGATCACATAATCACACCTTTCACTACTTCACTACACACATACCTCTAAGCCACATATTAAACCCCTCCACACCACGTGTCACATCATACCTCATTCCACCGGCTAACGCGCGATCAGCTTCGTCGTGGCTGATATGGCCGACTCAAGGTTACGTGTCAGGACATGCATATCTCACTTAAGTAGGGAGCATGTTCTTTGATTTATCTTGAGACATGAAGTGGTGATCAGGTCGCATGTAACATACACAGAGGGGCTGTCCAGTTCTGTCAGCCTATCTTGCTATTCTCATCACCAGCTGGTCAACAGACTCAGACAGCTGGCTGATGCATGGAAGAAAGAAAAAGAGAGAGAGAGAGAGAGAGAGAGAGAGAGAGAGAGAGAGAGAGAGAGAGAGAGAGAATGACACCGTAGAATCCATCCCATGACATCTCAGCACCGTCCTCACCATAATAAACCTGTCGCGATTGAATCCATCACGGCGCGCTGAAAATCGTGGTTTGGAATGTTGCCAACTGACAACATAACTTAATCCTCATCGTCAGTACCGTGTGTAGATGCGTTATCTCATGAAATGCCAACTGGCTGGAGGACTGAGACTCAGGTTCAATGGCTCCATGTCTTCCACAGAACTTTCCCTGTCGTGAGACCTGAGCCGTCCTCATGGAAGCCTGATAGCTGTTGTTGTGGCCAGGCCGTACGCGGAACGCGCAAACCGGCCATCTAGCTTTGCCATCCACTGCGCTCAAACTTGTCTCTGGTCGCCTTGACATTGTTGTCGCCGGTCTTGGAGGGCGAGGAAGATAATGTGCTAGATGCTATGCAGGTCTGTCTCACTGTAAATTAATTCATTCACAAGTCACCAGTGTTGCGCCCCACTCCGTGGGGCTTACTGTGGAAATCTTCGAAGACCAGTGAAGGCTTCGCCTTGGCGGCTACCTCGTCAACCGTCGGGAACAGTGGGTAAGAAATATCTTTGCGGCGTCCTACGCCCAGTAACGGAGTTCGGCTGAAGCCTTCCAACCATGACTGTTCAGTCCTGTCAAAGAGAAAAGGACCACTCTGACAGATGTAAGAATCTTATTCAGGTATGACAGTAAAATACGCGGTGTATATGGGGCGCCTATTATTTAATCAAAATCGAACCGGCCTACAACCCTGCTCAAATTCTGAAGGGTAAATAACGACTAAGAAAGTTGGCAGGGGTTCAAGGCACCGGATCTTCGGACACACGAAAGATTACAGAGGCTGGTACCTAAAGCTTTATACTCTGCAGCCTTCGCCTTAACAGAAGAGGTAGAACTCCTGACTCGGGTTCTCAGGAAATCAAAATTTCGGCGCGAACTCCCGTTTCACTTCTACCATGACAGCCGGTGACCCCAATCGCAGACATTACCATTTACAACCGTGCTCGGCCTGGCGACAGTCGACGGCCGACGAATATACACAAAGCTGGAGTCACACGCTAGTAACGCCTCCATCGGTTACATATAGTCCCAGCGTCAGCTACAATCTGCAAGCTAGATGCAATTCTACCCGCAACTGCAGCATCTAACTACCAAACTTTTGGCGTGACCAACTGATCGACACGGTGGACTGGGTCAGGTAACCTTAAATAAACACCCACATATTTGCTTCGGTCTTGGTTATTTGTATCAAAACAATGAAGGATTCCTGGACTTCGTAAACCAAGCGGCCGCTTGCCAATACGGTAGGCTCCCAACATGGCTGTAAGCACCCGATCCGACAATTTTTACGACTTCGTGGCCAGTCAGTGCAACTGCTTCCCGGCCAACTCAAGCCACAGCGCTAACGTGCACGAAAAGCAATGCGTAGCACTGAAACCACAAACCTATGTGGTTCAGACCGCGTTCTCGTGGGCACACGCCAGAGCGTTTGTCTCTTACACTACCCTAACCAGATACAGAGGTTAAATTGTGACAGTTCGAAAAAACCGAATAATCAACACAGAAATTCCGTTCCGCTTGTAGCACTGACCGAAAAGCCAACAATCAACAATCAACTTCGAATTCCTGTCCGTGACAAAAGTGGAGGTACTTCCGGCCTAACCCGAAGCCCCGATGTGACTGGAATCTCTGACGGACACTACAATTGTCTGTCCACACGGCCCGAGACCGATCCCGCTAACTCTGCAACATAAGTCTCAAATGGCGACTTCTGTGAATTAAGACTCAGGTCTCGATGGTGCTCGAAAACCCGACTTTGCTGCAAGTCTTTGGTAGCCCCCATGCATCGAGATGTTCAACATATTCGCAGAGATTGAACACCAGCCCAGGAGTTTTTTGTGCACTCGTAGCTCTGATATCCAAACATCTCCAGTGCCCCTCCTCTTCAGAAGAAAGCTCCCATTTTTCCTCAATTTATTCAACATCGTATAAGTTGTCGTCAACCAAAATTAACTGGACAACCAACAATTCAAATCGTACCTAACGACGGGGGGGGGGTCCCTCACCTCTGTATCAGTCTTTCAGAAAATAGACTCAACACAGAACTATCATCGAGACTGGTGCAGGCCTCCCATCGGTACTTTCATGCGGTTCCAAATTGCTCAAGATGCGAGGACGGTACCCAAATGTGGTCTGCTCGAAGACTGATGTGGATGTGCTGACCGGACGTCCGTCACGGGGCATCTCGGAACCTCATCAACCCTTTGCTGTGCTGACCTCGGTGCAGGACTCAATCTGCTTAATCACGAGCTTCAGTAACAGACTTCGAGAAAAACTACCGCTTCACCACTGCCTGAATTGCTTTCCCGCGACAGTTCGACAAGAAAGCATCTCGGATGGCCTGAGATATCCTCCTGATGCTGTCGCAGCCAGTGCGTACTGTCTCACCTGGAACAAGGTCGGTGCACTTCACTCGGCAGATGCTTCCCAAACAACGGCGGTCAAATGCTCCCAGTTCCCACTCATCTCCCATGTGCAAATCCCAGCATCCACAACCATAGAGAACCACCCGGATGGATGCAGGACACACGTGGAAAATAGTGTCGGTGGGGACGTCACGTCAGTCCACAGGCGCCTTACAGAGCTCCAGAAACCCGCACCGATACGGCAGGCAATGTCGTCCTTACTCTGTCCCTTGAACAGCAACCTCGCCTCGGGTATTTCAAAGTGAATTCTTTCCAAAATGACACCGAGGGGTGCCTTACCCTGGCCAGGGACGCAGCTCGACAAAATTCGGCATCCCTAGCGTTTGTGGATAAACCGACCAAAGAAGCGACTGAATTCAACCACGACCACCAGGCTGCCACGGCGATATCGCCAGAGTAGACAAGACCGGTCAACTGACGTCCCGGTGCGAACCCAACACAGCCAAGACCGTGTAAGCCCCTCCCGGTAATGTACCCAATAACCCAGTTGGACAGGACGGACAACAGGAGATATCCTCACCGAACGCCACATCAGATATCGACCAGCTGATTGAGATTATTATGGATCAGAACATGCGCAGTGTTCGCACGGTGACAGGCCTCGTCCATGGCCATGATTTCTTCCGGCATACCATCTGATCCCATTATTCGCCACGGGTACTCACGATGGTTGTAGTCAAACGCATTGACAATATCAATAAGACGGATGGCCGCCGGTTGTTGGCGGCCATGGCGACACACCAGGCTGCGCCCCAGTATGAATATCTGGTCCACGCGTCCACGCACAACTCGGAATTCGACTTGAATGGACGTTGTCTCAAAATCAGACAGCCTCGGACAACCTGAGGATAACAGCAAGAAGTCGCGTGGACCACCGTGGCAGAGTGGAGTGAAAGTCGACTCGCACCTCCGGTACCAGGGTCCAGAAACGTTCGCAAGCTCTTGTATCCATTACCAAGAGTCCGCTCCAGACTGACTAGTCCGGTTTGCATACTATTTGCGTGTGCCATCGGACCAAGGTCAGTCCCATCGGATGTCGTGGCATGGATCGTAATCTATATCCGAACACTCTCATGAGGATTTTGAGTAGGAGCGAATTCCTAAAGGTAACTTGGTTTGTTAGAAGTTGTCTCCTCTAGCTTTTCGATTCCAGAACCTAACCGGCAGCCAGTGGTGGCAGACTTATCTACTGGCCGTTCACAGCTATCAGGTCAAAGTGCCGTCACCGAACCTTCGACACTCTCTAAGGCAGTCGCCGTGCCAGACCTCAACCTGTCGTCATCTGGTAGCATTGTTATCGCTGGTCCGCGAATGCTTGTTCGCCGGACCCAAGATCACGCTTTTTTGTCAGCCAACCGTCGCCGAGAACTGTCCCGTCATCCGTCACCTGTGCACGGGCCGGAAGACCGGTAAACAAGCTAACAGTTAACTTTAGCAAACCAGATCGCCACCTAAACCAATTTATCTAACCGCTCAAGCTACACCCATTCGGGGAGCGGGCAGGCCAAATGGAAAACAGCCAAGACAGGTGTTGTGCACACGCCCTCGGCAGTTTCCCGGGGGTGTATATGGATCCAGGCGCAGTAGAGGCCCGGTTGCACCTGGTGTTCGCCAGTCAGCCTTCTCGTAAAGCTGCGAAGGCTAACCTCAAGTGTGGGAAAGGAGGATAAACCTCAACTATCGTTCAGTGATAATGACCCTCTGGGTGGGGTACAGAGATCGCCCCGAACGAGACGGCTCACCCCGTCCGCGATGGCATACCAAGTGGTCCCAGTGATAGTAATCTTGTAAATTTATCTGCCAATCGTCACGAGTTCGGTTCTGTTGCCATTCAACGACACCCTCTCACCGGAGGCGATGCAGATGCTAGCAAATACCCGACCCAGCTTAGTTGGGAAGGGTGTATACGTTCCCCCAAACTACGCTAGTCGGCCATGCAGTTGTGTGCCACTGGCCGTCCTACCCAGATTCGTAGTAGCAGAATAAACAGAACCGCGAAACGGTACCGGAAGTCTATTTGATTCGCCAGCAGACGAACCAACTCACAACAGGCGCAGCTACTACGTTCATCAGGCCTCCGGGCGCTTCGACGAATGTACGGCCTCTTGAGACAATAGCGCCCGGTTGCCGGTGATGACACGTGGAACTAGCCTGTGATAGAGGTCCACCAAAGCACCAATTTCCTTCGGCAAGTTTGAGACAAAAGGCCGTGAACTCAAAACCCAACCCGACTACAATTCGAGAGGCAACATCCAGAAGAGAGATAAATCTGAGATCTATAATAAAACGCTCAAAATTTTAGGTACAGACATCGAGGAGGCCACACCAGTAACTTGTCCGACGGCAGAGTGACCGGGCCGAGACAAGTCCGCCAAGCCTTCTCCAGTGACGATAGCTGGACACCTCGATTCCTAAGTTCATTCCGTAATTGGCCGTACTGTAGGCCGTGTCCGTCGCCACAATGTCATCAGAGAATCTTAAACAGAAAAAGTGCGCTGAGAGAACTTGAAGACCGGATAAAACGGCAGTATGACGAAAGTCAGATATGCAACGTCATCAAAAAACAGACGGTAACTCCAAATTTCATCACAAACCAATAGGAGGACAACATTTACGGAATCATTTACCATTTTGTATGGGGGTGCACCTTTACAAGTGTGCCATCAGCAAGTCTGGACGAAACACTGCCTGCACAGCGGCTTTGTAGTCACCGACACCACACTCAACGCAGACACCAGAATAAAGTCTAATAACGCACCCGAGGGACGTTCCACGTGGACACATTCCCCCCGCCAAACAACGTAACACACACCCGGGCCATGCCAAGACACGAATGCGGGAGCGGGCAATGTCGATGCATTATAACAAATATACTTGGGGTCCTCCCTCTGGTTCAGTTCAGTTTGTTGGGGGAAATAGGCGTAAGCCTTTGAGTACCCTACTAGTAACGTAAAATCGGGTGCAGTTTAGAAATAAACCGTGTGGGCTGAAATAGTTTAAATGGGCCCATAATTGTAGGACAAATTGGGCATGAGTGTGAAGGATTGAGCTCGGTCTCTCATCGATTTTGCACATTTGCAAACATAAATACACATCGATGGTGACATCACAACATCTGAGTGGAGGACATTCCGTGGTTTAACAGCTCTGACGAAAAAGGGAGACTTCCGCACATCCAGTCTTGCCTGCCGAATGCGCAGAATTAATAGGTTACCTCAGGGGTTGGTCGTCGTAGCTAATCTTGAATAATCCTCAAAGGCGAGGCTGTAGTCCAACCCCTTCACAATGCGTAATGCTTATAAGCGATTGCCGCAAAGTCGTCTATAATTCAAAGTAAAAAGGTCCAGGATTGTCAGGCTGGTTGCATAGAGGAGGGAGGTTGAACTGGAACAATTTCTGTCGTTCTCATTGGCACTTTCAAAACTATTTTAGTTTTGAACAGCTCATGGGTTTTTTACTGTCTTTAAAGGACACTGACAGTGCCCAAGATGTGCTATAATGAACCTGTTCTAATATTATACGCGGATGTGTTATGCCTGCGTTCCCTCCAGGTCGTCATAAGTAGACCTGGAATTTGAAATGCCCGAACTAGTTGCGGAAGATTATACTAGTGGTCATCTTCTTGTTATTTACTAGAAATTTTGGAACCCATAGACATAAGTGGGAACGCTGTCGCAGGCAAATTCTTTCCGGCCCATTTACGGGAATTCTGTCACTATCCACGACAAAGAAGTTGCAAACGCCTCGAATCTGCATTAGCAAGTCCCTGAGCATGGGCATCTATGTCCACTTAGATCTTGAGCGTGGTCCGCTGAATTAACTGCACAGTATGCCAGCGACGACCGTTCCTGAAATGCGCGTTCATCTGCATATTGATGGATGGTCTCGACTGGCGCTCGTTGTTTACGGGAAATGCCAACGATGACTGGGAGCTGTTCAAGAATGTCCTTCTGCAGCTCATCAGCAACCGCTGCCCACTGACTAGTGTAAGACTGAATAAACGCCCTGGGTGGCTAAATAGCAACCTCAAGAAAGAAATCAACAGGAAGCACAAATTGTGTAGAAAATACTGCGTCACTGGGCAAGTTGATTATTTCAACACCTACTAGACACAGAGGAACAAACTCGGGAACCTGATCATGAAAACGCGACGGGAATTCGAGAAGAACTTGCTACAAAAAGCAACGCAGAACACAAGATTGCTCTACAGTTACCTCCGACGAAGTACAAAGAACAGGCATCAATTCCCCTTAATGAGGACTACTGATGGCGTTGAGATTGTTGATAGTAGGTATAAAGCTGCGTATTTTTCACAATTTTTCCAATCAGTCTCCAGAAACGAGTCAAGATTCATTTCTCCCTCCACAGAAGGACTGCCGACCCCAAGAGTTATCGATATAGTCTTCTCAGAAGGCATTGTCCGAAGAGAATTAGAGGCATTGAACGAATCGAAGTTTGCCAGGACCAGACGAGATTCCACCCAAGCTTCTCAAGGAACTTGCCAGTGAGCTTTCTGTGCCTTTGTCGATGCTCTTTTAAACGTCATTTGACACTGGAACACTTCCTATGGATTTGAATCTGGCGCATATTACTCCGCTACACAACGGAGGTAACAGGGCAGCGACGACAAATTACAGGCCCATAAGCTGGACATGCATTCTCTGCAAAGTTATGGACAGGATCATAAAGTGTGAACTGATGCAATTCCTGCTATCGATCTGCCAACTTGGGTTCAGGAAAGGAAGATCATGCACGACAAACTTGCTGCAATCTCTCCAGAGCTGGACCCAAGCTCTCGACGACAGCAACTCGGTCCACATAGCCTTCATCGACTTCCAGAAGGCGTTCGACACTGTGCCACACCAGAGGCTCATACATAAACTTAAAAAATAGGGATCGGTGGCAACCTCCTTAAATGGATCGAAAACTTCCTTGTGGATCGACATCAGGTTGTGTGCGTCGGTCGGGGAAAATCTGATCCGGCTATAGTCGATAGTGGTGTCCCCCAGGGTTCAGTAATGGGACCCATTTTGTTCCTTATCTACGTGGACAATGCCGCAAGAGCTTTAGACTGCGAAGTAGCAATGTTTGCCGATGACATGAAGATATGGAGTGTAATTCGGGCTCCTGCCGACGAAGACAGACTGCGGATGAATCTGAATCTGTTGGAGGAGTGGTCAAACCGTTGGCTCCTGCGGTTCAACGTTGTCAAATGTAGCATACTTCGCCTAGGCAACACAGCCAGATCGGCCAGCACAAGAGACTACTTTCTGGGCGGTGGAGCCTTAAAAGAGGTCAAAGTCCAAATGGACCTCGGTGTGCTGACGACCAGTTCCCTAAAGCCATCCGCCCAATTCTCGAGGGTGGCAAAAAGCGCAATGTCTGTACTGTACTCCATCAAGCGTGCGTTTGTGGACTTTGACGAAGACGCTTTCTCTAAGACATTCGGAACATTCGTCCGGCCGCATTTAGAGTACGGCATACAAGCCTGGAGGTTGTGGGCTGTGGGCTGTTGAGGATCAAAACTGCCTCGAAAGAGTCCAGAGGAGAGCCACGAAGATGGTTAGGGGTCAAAGCTCCTTTCCTTATGCAACCCGCCTAGTAAATCTGAACCTCTTTCCTTTGAGTTACAGGCAACTTCGCGGAGATCTCTTGCAAGCCTTCCGCATTGTGAGGGGGTTGGATTGCAGTCTGGCCTTCGAGGACTTCTTTGAATTTGCTACCACGACCAACCTCCGAGGTCACCCATTAAAACTGCGCACTCAGCATGCAAGGTTGGATGTACGAGAGTTCTCCTTCTCTGTTCGAGTGGTCAAACCATGGAATGCCCTTCCCGCAGATGTTGTGATGTCACCATCCATACAAAGCTTTAAAAAGAATCTTGACATATATATGTTCCAAAATGACCAAGAGCGATGAGAAGTAGAGCTCACCCCCTGTAACCCGTTCTCATTTTGTCCTACAATTATGGGCGTGTTTGAACTATTTCAGCCCAGAACATTTATCTGCATACCACACATTTTTTTACGTTGGAAATAGGGTACTCAAAGGCTTACGCCCATTTCCCTCAATGAACTGAACTGAACTAAACTGGATTGAAGATTTTCAAGTGGTTTAGTCGGTGCCTCTGACCGATTCTTGCTCGTATTCTTCATTCGATTGTTGGTCAGACCTTGATTTTTGGAATGTTATTCGTTTCGGTATCCACCTATCGTTTTGCATGTCCACAACTTTCCCCTCCGAAGGATGCATAAGTGGAATGACAAAGACTACTGCTAGAAAAATTTATGCGATTTCCCATTTTTTCAATAATTATAATAATAGTATCTTCAGAGTTTTGAAAATGAGATACACATCTCAATTTACCTGGCTCTCACTGACCGGTCTCGGATCTGGGTCGGACCCGTCCCTGTCAGCACCAGCCCCGCCTAACCCCCTCAAATAATGCGGGGCAAGAGGGGGCTATGAAGGCGCTGTGGAAGGGCTGCGCCGGGTCATTCTACGCGACAGTCCCTCCTGGCCCCACATTTCCGCCAACTTTTGGCACCCGTTTTGGTCTTTACTCACCCGCCATTTCAAGTAGTCGACTTTTATGTACTACTTAGCCTTGGTGTTACAGTTTTACAAATTGTTTATCGTTTTTAATCAATATCCAAACCAATTATGAAGCGTAATTAATTCGGCTATTGTCGAATCCCCACATACAAGCACATTCAGCGCTAGACGAAGGCATATTATGAGGCCAGTGAAGAGTCTGAGTCTGAGCTTCCCTCAACGTTCAGCAGTTGGCAGTCAATCCCCATAAAGAGAAATGCCTATACTAAGCTCTAAAACTTCTGCCAGTTTAGATTTTGTGTGTGCGCCTCAGTGGGCTGACCATATATGTCGATATTTCAAACGAAAGCCAAAAGTGGGCGGAAATATGGGGCCAGGAGGGACTGTCGCGTAGAATGACCCGGCGCAGCCCTTCCACAGCGCCTTCATAGCCCCCTCTTGCCCCGCATTATTTGAGGGGGTTAGGCGGGGCTGGTGCTGACAGGGACGGGTCCGACCCAGATCCGAGACCGGTCAGTGAGAGCCAGGTAAATTGAGATGTGTATCTCATTTTCAAAACTCTGAAGATACTATTATTATAATTATTGAAAAAATGGGAAATCGCATAAATTTTTCTAGCAGTAGTCTTTTACATTTTACTTATGCATCCTTCGGAAGGGAAAGTTGTGGACATGCAAAACGATAGGTGGATACCGAAACGAATAACATTCCAAAAATCAAGGTCTGACCAACAATCGAATGAAGAATACGAGCAAGAATCGGTCAGAGGCACCGAATAAACCACTTAGATAGATAGATAGATCATTTTTATTAAAGACCCGTCGGGGTCCCATCAAAGCAAATTAAAATAAATTTACATGCGAGTTTTAGACGAGGTAGGCCGAATCTTTACAAAATGCAATTCATAGTTTCTGAATTAGAAGTCCATTGAGAAACATGATGATTGAGGGGTAAAAAAAAACTCCTTACAAAAAGTTAAAAATGATTGGATTAATTTTACAGGAGAAAAAAAACTCAATAAAAATAATGACAGAAAAAAGCGAGCAGGACTGGCCTGTAGGTGGCGGTATATAACGGAATGTTGTCGGTCATCGTCAGGGTAGCAATAAATGTCAGCCTTGAGTTGTACGAATGTGGGTCAGACAGGACTGGCTTGCAAATGGCATTGTATACGGGATTCACAATTGAGATCGTCTGGGCCTGATTGGTACGCCGCGTCAAAGAGGCCAGACGAGAGGAACCGTGATGCGATCGGCCACAGCACGCTTCGAGCTCAGCCGAGCAGTGGGGAAGGGAGGTACGACCGAACTACTAGTAGACAGTGAATGCTGAGGGTTCCGCCGTGAGCGTCGACAGACCGCGTGAGGTCGGAATGCGGGAGATGACATCAAAAACCGCAAAAATTGTCGCTATGGGGGAGGAGTGATAGCAGTGGATTTAGAAACCAATTCAAAACAGGGGTTTTTAATGATATAATTATGATTTACTACTAGATCTACCATTAAATCCCAGGAGGACCCTTCTCGAAGTCAAGAATCTGAATGTTCGGGAATGAGACCGTTAACAGTGCCTTTATGCTTTCCGGTGTAAGATGGTTGCGTAATTTCGACTTGAATACCAGTAACTTAGGCGGTAATCTAATTTCAGGCGGAAGATTATTCCAAAGGAAGGCATATTTGTAAGCAAAGAAGAGGGAGCGCTTAGATGTAGTACAAAGAGGCGGCGGAATCACCATGCAGGAGTTGCGCATGGCATAAGACCGATCTCTCGGAGTGAGAGTATCAATGAGCGGAAGACTGGAGCTAGAGTTAATGCGAAAAAGGAAGCAAAGGCCAGCTTCGAGTCTTCTAACCCACAAAAACTTAATGTTCGCCAGCTGACATCTCTGAGTATAAGAAATACCGGGTGCGACTTCAGAGAACAGTTTCCGGGTGAAAACCCTCTGAACATTTTCGATTTTATTACGGTCGCAGGCGTTCATTAAACCGAAGAAAGGACAGCAATATTCGAGGACTGGAAGAAAAAACATTTGATAAAATCTTATCTTCATTTCCGGAAGGAAAAAAGTATGCGATATGAATCCACATATTTGCGCGGCTTTGGCAGAGATTCTATCTGCATGAGGTGATAAGGCAAGTTTATTTGTATAACTTAGACCTAAGTCCTTTATGGTGGGGCATTCTGAGAGTGGATTTTTCTGAAAAATTATGGGACCAGGAAGTTTGGTAGGACCAAAAGACATGAAACTACACTTGGATGATGAAAACTCCATCTGCCACGTCGAACCCCATCTGCTTAAGCGTAGTAAATCGGCATTAAATTTTTCAACACAAACATTTGCGGTGTCCTTAGAGTATGAGTAAACACACTTGAGGTCATCGGCATAAGTAAAAGTTTGCGAATTTCCGAGTTCAGTCGAAATATCATTGATGTACAGAAGGAAGAGCAGCGGACCCAGAACCGTGCCTTGAAGTACGCCACTCGTGATCGAGTGAGGTGTCGAGTAGCTATTACCGACCATGATATTCTGATATCGGTTGGACAGATAGGACCTGATGAAGTCGAGTAGAGGCGGCCGGATGCCGAGAGCTTCCAATTTTACTAAAAGACGTCTATGGGGCACCTTGTCAAAGGCTTTGCTACGATCGAAGTAAATAACTACCACTGACTGCCGCTCATTACGAAGAGAAGTGATTAGATTAAGAAAAGCCAAGTGGCATGTTTCGCAGGATCGTTCAGGTAAAAACCCATGCTGACTAGAGCTCAGAAGCCGATTAGCTAGACAGAAGTCAAGAATTTCATTGAAAATAATCCTTTCAAGAAGTTTGGCTAGAGACGGCGTTTTGTGCACGCCCCGATAGTTATTAACATTGGACCGAGGTCCTGACTTGAAGACGGGAATGATAATTGACGTTTTCCATGTTTCAGGAAAGAATCCTTTTGAAATATAAACCGAGAATAAATGACTGAGCAATATGGGAAGGTCGGACGCTGGTTTAATAATCGAATTCGGAATCCCGTCCGTTCCAGAGCAGTGTGAGTATTTCAAACGGCTTATGTGCTTCTTAATGAGATCTGAGGAGACATCAATTGTACTCAGTGTCCTATCTGAAAGTGATTGAAAGAAAGGGACCGGATCGGACTCGGTAGCAAGGTGTTTTGTAAAGAAAGCACTAAACAACTCCGCCTTGTCAGTGTCATCGGTGAGGAAGACTTTGTTATCATTTAGCATGGGTGGAAGTTCATGACCACGCTTAGAGGAGGACCGATGACGGAAGATGTTAGCAACGGATTTGCCAGGGTTCGAACCACTGAGAGCAATTGATTCTCTTTGCGTGTCGCGCGCTTGGCGCATCCTTGAGGCCATCTCAAAGATCTCTGTGATTCTAAGATGAACAGATAAGGAACTAGTGGATGGGTCACGCAGTTGTCGCCTCAACTTTTTTAGTCTGTTCTGAAGAAAATGAGGAACAAGGGAATCTGAAGAATTAGGCTTGAGATATATACGCGGCACAAACTCTAGAATGTCCTTGGGAACATTGGACATGACATCACGAAGAATGGTTGCATCGCTACAAGTGAGGAAGCCACACCAATCCAAGGATCTCATATAGTTATTTATTAAGTCGCTATCTACGCAGTCGTAGTTCATGTAAGTCCGAACGGCGCTTGTCTTTTTTGAAAAGGCAAGCGGTAGGCAACATTGAATTAATACGTGGTCACTGTCAAAGAGGTCCTTTTTAAAGCAACAAAAAGAGGAGCAATGTCATTGGTAAAGATTAGATCTAAAATGTGATTATCTCTTGTTGGAGAGCGCACCAGTTGGGACCAATTAGAAAAATTGACAATATCTTGAAAGGGCTGGAATCTGGGTGGGCAGCTTTTGGAAACCCAGTCTATTTCAGGAAGGTTAAAATCCCCAGTGGTTATTGTAACATCGAAAGCAGCTTCCGAAATTAATTGTAAGATTTCACCGAGTTGAGAATCATCACTGGCTAAAGAATTTGGGGGATTGTAGATACAGCCAATGATTGCCTTTCTTTGCGGCGAGAGAATAACAAATGCAAAGCAGAAGTTTCCCGTGGATGAGGAAACATCCAAGTAATAGGGAGAGTGCTTTATTTAGGATTTAAGATGAAGAAGACAACCACCCCCACGCCTAGTCGTGCGGACTTGGCGGTAAAAATCGAAGTCATCTATGAGAAGGGCAGAGTCAGGAATTAGAGAATGGGTCCACGATTCTGTTACACATATAACATCAGGCGTTATTTCCAGAGCAATGGCTCTGATTTGGGCCATCTTGTTTATCACAGACTTGGCAGTCAATAATATAATATCTAATGTGTTTCGAACGGCAATGCTATTTTCGACGGTATTTAAAAAAATTGGAGGCGGCTATGTAAGCTGTGAATTAATGACACTTGGAGAATAAGTACCAGTTAATTTAGAGTTTTTGACGTACGAGGAGACAGCAAGAGAAGGCTGAATATGAGACCTTAAGGAGGTGGGGATATAGTTTTCAAACATTGGAATGCTAGGGGATTTAGAACATGGATAGACTTGTTGGTAGTTAAATAATGGAGGAAGGGGAGGAGGAGGGAGGCTAGAAGGAAAGTAGGGGCTAATGGGTGAGGGTAGGCCACTAAAAGAATGAAATGGTGGGAAACCAGGTCTAGATTGGAAGTCAAAGGAGATAGGTTGACGTACCTGAGAGCAATTGGCCTTAAGTTTTGGGAAGCCTGAACTAGGTTGGGGCATAAATGATTTAGGGCAATTCATGTATGAATTATTTGCTGGATATATAGTAGGGCTTTGACAAGTAACCGGTACGCAGGACAGAGAATTATTCGGGGATATAATTGGAGCTGCGGGGTTTGTAGACGTGCTGGGCTGAACAGACTTGTTAGATCTAAGAGAAGGCGTCGTACCCCTAAACGGAACTGTACTACCTATCTTTTGGGTCGGAGTCTGATTCAATTTTCGAGTCTCATCGTTCTGACGCCAAGCCACGGGTGAGTAAGCTGTAGACCTTACAGCACCCAGTTGGAAAATAGAAATTATCGGTCTAGCTGATGTAGACGGATTTTCATGTGTCTCAGCGGGACTATCCGGAGAATACGAAACGACAAATGGGGCTGCTGCTGCAGCTAGTTTAGGGGCAGGCAAATGCGTCCAGTGGCTTGAGTGAGATGGAGATGTAGGAGAAAATCTTCAATCAATCAATATGCAGATGAACGCGCATTTCAGGAACGGTCGTCGCTGGCATACTGTGCAGTTAAT
>CACRXP010000776.1:220715-246830 GCA_902702965.1 Spirometra erinaceieuropaei
ATGTGTGTCTCATTTTCAAAACTCTGAAGATACTATTATTATAATTATTGAAAAAAGGGAAATCGCATAAAGTTTTCTAGCAGAAGTCTTTTTCGATCCACTTACGCATCCTTCGCAGGGGAAAGTTGTGCACATGCGAAACCATAGGTGGATACCGAAACGAATAGCATTCCAAAAATCAAGGGCTGACCAACAATCGGATAGAGAATACGAGCAAGAATCGGTCACAGGCACCGACTAAACCACTTGAAAATCTTCAATCCATCAATATGCAGATGAACGCGCATTCCAGGAACGGTCGTCGCTGGCAGATTTTGCAGTTAATTCAGCGGACCACGCTCAAGATCTAAGTGGACATAGATGCCCATGCTCAGGGACTTGCTAATGCAGGTTCGAGGCGTTTGCAACTTCTTTGTCGTGGATAGTGACAGAATTCCCGTAAATGGGCCGGAAAGAATTTGCCTGCGACAGCGTTCCCACTTACGTCTCCGGGTTCCAAAATTTCTAGTAAATAACACGAAGATGACCACTAGTATAATCTTCAGCAACTAGTTCGGGCATTTCAAATTCCAGGTCTACTTATGACGACCTGGAGGGAACGCAGGCATAACACATCCGCGTATAATATTACAATAGGTTCATTATAGCACATCTTAGGCACTGTCAGTGTCCTTTAAAGACAGTAAAAACCCATGAGCAGTTCAAAACTAAAATAGTTTTGAAAGTGCCAATGAGAACCACAGAAATTGCTCCAGTTCAACCTGCCTCCTCTATGCAACCAGCCTGACAATTCTGGACCTTTTCCCTTTGACTTATAGACGACTTTGCAGTAATCGCTTATAAGCATTACGCATTGTGAAGGGGTTGGACTACAGCCTCGCCTTTGAGGATTTTTCAAGATTTGCTACGACGACCAACCCCTGAGGTCACCTAGTAAGCCTGCGCATTCGGCAGGCAAGACTGGATGTGCGGAAGTCTCCATTGTTCGTCAGAGCTGTTAAACCATGGAATGCCCTCCATTCAGATGTTGTGATGTCACCATCGATGTGTATTTCTGTTTGCAAATGTGCAAAATCGATGAGAGACCGAGCTCAATCCTTCACACTCACGCCCAATTTGTCCTACAATTATGGGCCCATTTAAACTATTTCAGCACACACGGTTTTTTTCTAAACTGCACCCGATTTTACGTTACTAGTAGGATACTCAAAGGCTTACGCCTATTTCTCCCAACAAACTGAACTGAACCAGAGGGAGGACCCCAAGCATATTTGTTATAATGCATCGACATTGCCCGCTCCCGCATTCGTGTCTTGGCATGGCCCGGGTGTGCGTTACATTGTTTGGCGGGGGGAATGTGTCCACGAGGAACGTCCCTCGGGTGCGTTATTAGACTTTATTCTGGTGTCTGCGTTGAGTGTGGTGTCGGTGACTACAAGGTCGCTGTGCAGGCAGTGTTTCGTCCAGACTTGCTGATGGCACACTTGTAAAGGTGCACCCCCATACAAAATGGTAAATGATTCCGTAAATGTTGTCCTCCTGTTGGTTTGTGATGAAATTTGGAGTTACCGTCTGTTTTTTGATGACGTTGCATTTCTGACTTTCGTCTTACTGCCGTTTTATCCGGTCTTCAAGTTCTCTCAGCGCACTTTTTCTGTTTAAGATTCTCTGATGACTTTGTGGCGACGGACACGGCCTACAGTACGGCCAGTTACGGAATGAACTTAGGAATCGAGGTGTCCAGCTATCGTCACTGGAGAAGGCTTGGCGGACTTGCCTCGGCCCGGTCACTCTGCCGTCGGACAAGTTACTGGTGTGGCCTCCTCGATGTCTGTACTTAAAATTTTGAGCGTTTTATTATAGATCTCAGATTTATCTCTCTTCTGGATGTTGCCTCTCGAGTTGTAGTCGGGTTGGGTTTTGAGTTCACGGCCTTTTGTCTCAAACTTACCGAAGGAAATTGGTGCTTTGGCGGACCTCTACCACAGGCTAGTTCCACGTGTCATCACCGGCAACCGGGCGCTATCGTCTCAAGAGGCCGTACATTCGTCGGAGCGTCCGGAGGCCTGATGAACGTAGTAGCTGCGCCTGTTGTGAGTTGGCTCGTCTGCTGGCGAATCAAATGGACTTCCGGTACCGCTTCGCGGTTCTGTTTGTTCTGCTACTGCGAATCTGGGTGGGACGGCCAGCGGCACACAACTGCATGTCCGACTAGCGTAGTTCGGGAGAACGTATGCACCCTTCCCAACTAAGCTGGGTCGGGTATTTGCTGGCATCTGCATCACCTCCGGTGAGAGGGTGTCGTTGAGTGGCAACAGAACTGAACTCGCGACGATTGGCAGGTAGATTTACAAGATTACTATCACTGGGACCACTTGGTATGCCATCGCGGACGGAGTGGGCCGTTTCGTTCGGGGCGATCTCTGTACCCCACCCAGAGGGTCGTTATCACTGAACGATAGTTGAGGTTTATCCTCCTTTCCCACACTTGAAGTTGGCCTTCGCAGCTTTACGAGAAGGCTGACTGGCTAACACCGGGTGCACCCGGGCCTCTACTGTGCCTGGATCCATATACACCCCCGGGAAACTGCTGAAGGCGTGTGCACAACACCTGTCTTGGCCGTTTTCCATTGGGCCTGCCTGCTCCCCGAATGAGTGTAGCTTGAGCGATTAGATAAATTGGTTTAGGCGGCGATCTGGTTTGCTAGAGTTAACTGTTAGCTTGTTTACCGGTTTTACGGCCCGTACACAGGTGACGGATGACGGGACAGTTCTCAGCGACGGTTGGCTGGCAAAAAAGCGTGATCTTGGGTCCGGCGAACAAGCATTCGCGGACCAGCGATAACAATGCTACCAGATGACGACAGGCTGAGGTCAGGCACGGCGACTGCCTTATAGAGTGTTGAAGGTCCGGTGACGGCACTTTGACCTGGCGGCTGTGAACGGCCAGTAGGTAAGTCTGCCACCACTGCCTGCCGGTTAGGTTCTTGAACCGAAAAGCTAGAGAAGACAACCTCTAACAAACCAAGTGACCTTAAGGAATTCGCCCCTACTCAAAATCCCCTTGAGAGTGTTCGGATACAGATTACGAGCCATGCCACGACATCGATGGGACTGACCTTGGTCCGATGGCACGCGCAAACAGTATGCAAATCGGACTAGTCAGTTTGGAGCGGACTCTTGGTAATGGATACAAGAGCTTGCGAACGTTTCTGGACCCTGGTACGGGATGTGCGAGTCGACTTTCACTTCATTCTGCCACGGTGGTCCACGCGACTTCTTGCTGTTATCCTCAGGTGGTCCCAGGTTGTCTGTGATTTTCAGACGAGGTCCATCCAAGTCGAATTCCGAGTTGGGCGTGGACCAGATATTCATACTGAGGTGCAGTCTGGTGTGTCGCCATGGCCGACAACAACCGGCGGCCGTCCGTCTTATTGATATTGTCGCTGCGTTTGACAACAACCATCGTGAGTACCCGTGGCGAATAATGGGATCAGATGGTATGCCGGGAGAAATCATGGCCATGGGCGAGGCCTGTCACCGTGCGAACACTGCGCATGTTCTGATCCATAATAATCTCAATCAGCTGGTCGATATCTGATGTGGCGTTCGGTGAGGATATCTTCTGTTGTCCGTCCTGTCCAACTGGGTCATTGGGTACATTACCGGGAGGGGCTTACACGGTCTTGGCTGTGTTGGGTTCGCACCGGGACGTCAGTTGACCGGTCTTGTCTACTCTGGCGATATCGCCTTGGCAGCCTGGTGGTCGTGGTTGAATTCGGTCGCTTCTTCGGTCGGTTTATCCACAAACGCTAGGGATGCCGAATTTTGTCGAGCTGCGTCCCTGGCCAGGGTAAGGCACCCGTCGGAATTAGTCGGTGTCATTTTGGAAAGAAGTCACTTTGAAATACCCGAGACGAGGTTTCTGTTCAAAGGACAGAGTAAGGACGACATTGCCTGCCGTATCGGTGCGGGTTTCTGGAGCTCTGTAAGGCGCCTGTGGACTGACGCGACGTCCCCACCGACACTATTTTCCACGTGTGTCCTGCATCCATCCGGGTGGTTCTCTATGGTTGTGGATGCTGGGATTTGCACATGGGAGATGAGTGGGAACTGGGAGCATTTGACCGCCGTTGTTTGGGAAGCATCTGCCGAGTGAAGTGCACCGACCTTGTTCCAGGTGAGACAGTACGCACTGGTTGCGACAGCATCAGGAGGATATCTCAGGCCATCCGAGATGCTTTCTTGTCGAACTGTCGCGGGAAAACAATTCAGGCAGTGGTGAAACAGTAGTTTTTCTCGAAGTCTGTTACAGAAACTCGTGATTAAGCAGATTGAGTCTTGCACCGAGGTCAGCAGAGCAAAGGGTTGATGAGGTTCCGAGATGCCCCGTGACGGACGTCCGGTCAGCACATCCACATCAGTCTTCGAGCAGCCCACATTTGGGTATCGTCCTCGCATCTTGAGCAATTTGGAACCGTATGAAAGTACCGATGGGAGGCCTGCACCAGTCTCGATGATAGTTCTGTGTTGAGTCTATTTTCTGAAAGACTGATACAGAGGTGAGGGCCCCCCCGTCGTTAGGTACGATTTGAATTGTTGGTTGTCCAGCTAATTTGGGTTGACAACGACTTATGCGATGTTGAATAAATTGAGGAAGAATGGGAGCCTTCTTCTGAAGAGGAGGGGCACTGGAGATGTTTGGATATCAGAGCTACGAGTGCACAAAAAACTCCTGGGCTGGTGCTCCATCTCTGCGAATCTGTTGAACATCTCGATGCATGGGGGCTACCACAGACTTGCAGCAAAGTCGGGTTTTCGAGCACCATCGAGACCTGAGTCTTAATTCACAGAAGTCGCCATTTGAGACTTATGTTGCAGAGTTAGCGGGATCGGTCTCGGGCCGTGTGGACTGACAATTGTAGTGTCCGTCAGAGATTCCAGTCACATCGGGGCTTCGGGTTAGGTCGGAAGTACCTCCAGTTTTCTCACGGGCAGGAATTCGAAGTTGACCATTGATTGTTGGCTTTTCGGTCAGTGCTACAAGGGGAACGGAATTTCTGTGTTGATTATTCGGTTTTTTCGAATTGTCACAATTTAACCTCTGTATCTGGTTAGGGTAGTGTAAGAGACAAACGCTCTGGCGTGTGCCCATGAGAACGCGGTCTGAACCACATAGGTTTGTGGTTTCAGTGCTACGCATTGATTTTCGTGCACGCCAGCGCTGTGGCTTGAGCTGGCCGGGAAGCAGTTGCACTGACTGGCCACGAAGTCGTAAAAATGGTCGGATCGGGTGCTTACAGCCATGTTGGGAGCCTACCGTATTGGCAAGCTGCCGCTTGGTTTACGAAGTTCAGGAATCCTTCATTGTTTTGATACAAATAACCAAGACCGAAGCAAATATGTAGGTGTTTATTTAAGGTTACCTGACCCAGTCCCCGGTGTAGATCAGTTGGTCACGCCAAAAGTTTGGTAGTTAGATGCTGCAGTTGCGGGTAGAATTGCATCTATCTCGCAGATTGTAGCTGACGCTGGGACTACATGTAACCGATGGAGGCGTTACTAGCGTGCGACCCCAGCTTTGTGTATATTCGTCGGCCGTCGACTGTCGCCAGGCCGAGCACGGTTGTAAATGGTAATGTCTGCGATTGGGGTCACCGGCTGCCATGGTAGAAGTGAAACGGGAGTTCGCGCCGAAGTTTTGATTTCCTGAGAACGCGAGTCAGGAGTTCTACCTCTTCTGTTTAGGCGAAGGCTGCAGAGTATAAAGCTTTAGGTACCAGCCTCTGTAATCTTTCGTGTGTCCGAAGATCGGTTGCCTTGAACCCCTACCAACTTTCTTAGTCGTTATTTACCCTTCAGAATTTGAGCAGGGTTGTAGGCCGTTTCGATTTTGATTGAATACTAGGCGCCCCATATACACCGCGTATTTTACTGTCTTATCTGAATAAGATTCTTACATCTGTCAGAGTGGTCCTTTTCTCTCTGACAGGACTGAGCACTCATGGTTGGAAGGCTTCAGCCGAACTCCGTTACTGGGCGTAGGACGCCGCAAAGATATTTCTTACCCGCTGTTCCCGACGGCTGACGAGGTAGCCGCCAAGGCGAAGCCTTCACTGGTCTTCGACGATTTCCACAGTGAGCCCCACGGAGTGGGGCGCAACACTGGTGACTTGTGAATGAATTAATTTACAGTGAGACAGACCTGCATAGCATCTAGCACATTCTCTTCCTCGCCCTCCAAGACCGACGACAACAATGTCAAGGCGACCAGAGACAAGTTTGAGCGCAGTGGATGGCAAAGCTAGATGGCCGGTCTGCGCGTTCCGCGTACGGCCTGGCCACAACAACAGCTATCAGGCTTCCATGAGGACGGCTCAGGTCTCACGACAGGGAAAGTTCTGTGGAAGACATGGAGCCATTGAACCTGACTCTCAGTCCTTCAGCCAGTTGACATTTCATGAGATAGCGCATCTACACACGGTGCTGACGATGAGGATTGAGTTATGTTGTCAGTTGGCAACATTCCAAGCCACGATTTTCAGCGCGCCATGATGGATTCAATCGCGACAGGTTTATTATGGTGAGGACGGTGCTGAGATGTCATGGGATGGATTCTACGGTGTCATTCTCTCTCTCTCTCTCTCTTTCTCTCTCTCTCTCTCTCTCTCTCTCTCTCTCTCTTTTTCTTTCTTCCATGCATCAGCCAGCTGTCTGAGTCTGTCGACCAGCTGGTGATGAAAATAGCAAGATAGGCTGACAGAACTGGACAGCCCCTCTGTGTATGTTACATGCGATCTGATCACCACTTCATGTCTCAAGATAAATCAAAGAACATGCTCCTTACTTAAGTGAGATATGCATGTCCTGACACGTAACCTTGAGTCGGCCATATCAGCCACGACGAAGTTGATCGCGCGTTAGCCGGTGGAATGAGGTATGGTGTGACACGTGGTGTGGAGGGGTTTAATATGTGGCTTAGAGGTATGTGTGTAGTCAAGTAGTGAAAGGTGTGATGATGTGATCTGGAGAGCAGTTTTATGTAAACTTGTGTGTAGGCGCATATTGCCGAATAAGCTCACACGATGGCCCAATGTCCTCGGATAGTGTGGGCAGATAAATTGGATGGGACAGGTCTATACTGGGGTTCCTGGCATTGGTTTGTCGGTCTCAGCGCGATGGATTCGCAAAATAACTGACCAGGTCTACGCGTGATGAGAAAGTGCGGCCCCAATGCAGACAGGTTGGAATTAAGTCCACACGTTCTGTGGAAAGAGCAGTGGTGGTAATGTTTTTTTTAAGTCAGTGGGAACGTCTTCATTGGCGTCGCCAGTGGTGGCGATAGTGGTATTTTGGAAGACGAGAGGCGGATTAGTCGTATTGACACTGCACGTGGTCTGCAGATGTCCAACGAGTCCGATGCGCACTCCTAACGTCCGTTAGCAGTGCAGACACGACAACAGAGGCTTTTCTCCTCTCTCAGCGATGAGGTTGACAGTGTAACCACTAATTAGGGTTAGCTACCCATCGCAGGCTATCGCCAAATTCCACTGATTCATGACTGTTCAGTGAGAAGACCACTCGAGTCAGCTTGGGTTGCCTACGGGATTGCATGTTGCTCTCTCTGCAGGGCGTTTTGTTTGCTAATGGGGAAGGAGTTTTGGAATCAGTTCAGGGCCTACCGGTTGTGAGGGCACAAACGCGCACTGAACACACTCGTCTGGTTTAGCCCACCGGTTAAGAACTTTTGACGGGATGTCAACGTCGTGTTGGGCACGGCGTCGTGGGGGGCGGGGCGGTGAGATGCTGGGTGTCGATAAGGTGCGATGCGTTCGGCGGGGACCGTCGGTTTACTATTTATGGGTACTTGTTGGCACCATAGTGGTGCTTGCACTACCAAGACCAGTTGGAATTGCTTATGCTGAATCTTCGGGCATGGTGATTGCCGGTAGTGTATGTGCGGAAAGGTATAGTCGTCAATGTAAGGTTATGCAACGGCCACTCCAGGTCCGCTGGTGAATAGGTCGAGGTGCATGACAATCGGAGTCACCTTTGCAGTGACTTTCTGCGGACACTTTCACGTCTGACCAGTGGCAGGCGTCCGTTGCTGTTTTCTCTGACTCCTACTAATGCCCTCACATACGCGCCAGTAGGGCAGACACGTTAGCACAAGTCAATTAAAAGAAGAGGAGGCGTTCACCGGGAGAGGTGTATTTGAGATCTGACGTTTCGGGTAGTCGTTTCTTCTACCCATCTTCAGAGACTAAGCAGTCGTGCACACAGCTTTCCTTTTATGGCGCACTTTGTTCAAAGCCTGGCCCATCAGTGCCGCCTGTGTGGCTGCATCCGACCCGCATGTCACCGTGACCTGAATCCCGCCCATCTTCGTCGGCCGCGGTGATAATTGGCGGCCCCGATTGTCCCGCGCCGTGACTGTCCCCCGTCAAGAATGTCCGTAAAACCAGATAAGGGGGAGGTAAATTGATGTGGCGGTTGACAGAACAGTCGGTAGACATCCAGGCTTCTTGCACCTGCCTTGCCGTATGATCATCTCCTCGGCCCACAATTTCAACGGCGTCAAAGTTGAAGACGTGTCCCCTTTGGGCGGCATGGGTTGCTACCTCCGACTTTGGGTCCAACCTTCGCACGGCCAACTTATGCTCGTGCATGCGCGTTTGCAGCCGTCGGCCGGTTTCCCCAACGTAGTTACACATTCCGCAGCTGCACTGAAGTCGGTAGACAACAGCCGACATCTCCTGTTTAGGGATCGGATCTTTTGGCCGCATCACTTGCCGGCGGATTGTTGAGTCGGGCCTGTGGGCAACGCCTATTCTGAGCGGCGCGAGGGATCTGGCTACGGCTTCGGAGACCCCTTGCATGTATGGAATGCTCCGCCACGATTTTGGCTGAATAGGTTCTTCATTCCGCTTCCTTGGTTGCTTTCGGCTCCGTTCAACGAATGTTCGCGGATAGCCGTTGGCTCTGAAGAGTTCTTGCAGAAGCTTCATCTCGTCCAGTTTGGCGACCGGAGTGCTGCAATGAGCTTCCACCCGTCGGTATAGTTTGCGTACACAGCTTCGTTTGTGTTGCAGTGGGTGGTTGCTGTTGTAACTGAGCATTTGCAGCGTGTTCGTCGGTTTTCTGTAGACTGACGTCGCCAGTTTACCGTCTGGTTGGCGGCAGATGAGAACATCCAAAAATGAAAGTTTGCTCTCCACTTCTTCTTCTTCCATCGTGAACTGTAGGTCGGGGATGATTGAGTTCAATAGTTCTTCATAGTAGCTAATTTTATCCTGATCGATGATTACGAAGGTATCATCAACGTAGCGCGCCCAAAACTTGGGTTTGTATTCCCCGAACAGTCGTTTCTCGAGTTTTTGCAGAACGGCCTCGGCAATGAGTCCGGAGATTGGTGAACCCATCGGAGTGCCCTTAATTTGCTCATAGGTGATCCCCTCAAAGGTAAAAAATGTCTTGAGGCAGTGCCCCATGAGTTCTATGAGATCCTGAGCTGTTGGCTGTCCATCGCCCTCGTCGTAATTCTGACGAAGCAGGTCACTGAGCGTCTTGACCGCAAGGGCCTGTGGTATGGACGTGAAGAGTCAAGGGTCTTATCCTCAAAACTAGAAAGAAATTCGAACGGGATCTGCTTAACCGTGCCGCGGAGAACCCTAAATTTTTCTACGGTTTCATTAGGCAGTGCACGCGGAACAAGGACCCAATACCCCTGATAAGGACTGCTGAAGGCGAACATCTCACTGACGACAGGGCGAAAGCTGATCACCTTTCAGAATTTTTTCGGTCTGTTTTTAGTAGCGAAACAGGATTCAACCCTTCGGCCCTTCAATCCTTCGAAGACACCCCAATTATAGAGACCGTCCAGTTCACTGAGGGTATGGTTCTGACGGAGTTGCTGAGGCTAAAAGAATCCAAATCACCAGGTCCCGATGAGATTCCGGCGAAGATTTTGAAGGAACTCGCCGGTGAGTTGTCTAAGCCACTCTCCATGCTTTTCCATACATCCTTCCAGACCGGATATCTGCCACCCGACTGGAAGTCGGCGTGGATTACGCCGCTGTACAAGGGCGGAAGTCGGGTCTCTGCGAACAATTACAGACCGGTCAGCCTCACCTCCATTTGCTGTAAGATTATGGAGAAGATAATAAAGCAACAACTAATGCAGTTCCTTGAACAAAACCATTTGCTTTCCGATTCTCAGCATGGATTCCGAAAAGGCAGATCCTGTGTGACAAACCTGCTCTACTGTCTGGAACACTGGACTAGGGCTGTTGATAGAGGAGATATGGTGCATGCCATCTATATCGACTTTAAAAAGGCCTTCGATAGTGTGCCTCACCACCGCCTTCTATACAAACTTAGCCGTGCAGGAGTGCGGGGTAAGCTTCTGATGTGGATTCGGAGCTTTTTAATCGGCCGCTCTCAAGCCGTCCACGTCGGTGACCAACAATCTGCCGAGGTTGCCGTTAAGAGTGGTGTTCCCCAAGGCTCTGTTCTTGGCCCCACGCTGTTCCTCGTATACGTCAATGACTGCGCAAACGAACTGAATTGCGATGTCGCAATGTTTGCCGATGACATAAAGATTTGGAGTACCATACGAAGCGAAGTTGACGAGGCGCGACTGCAGACAAGTCTGGACCACCTCGAGCAATGGTCGAAAGACTGGCTTCCACCGTTCAACGTAAACAAGTGTACTTTCCTACGCGTCGGCAGAACCAGTTCTACTAACCACACGGTCTACCGTCTGACTGGCAAACCACTGCAAGAAGTCGACGCCCAGAAGGACTTGGGTGTATGGATCACAACCTCGCTTAAGCCTTCGCTGCAATGTTCAAAGGTGGCCAAGTCGGCGATGTCCATGCTATACCTTGTCAAACGGGCGTTCTCCTCCTTTGATGAAGACTGCTTCGCCAAGGTCTTTCAAACTTTTGTGCGACCGCATCTGGAGTTTGCTATCCAAGCATGGCGACCTTGGACCGCGAAAGACTTGGGCATACTCGAAAAAGTTCAACGGCGAGCAACGAAACTTGTATCTGGGCAGTGGTCACTACCCTACTAAACGCGATTAGCTAATCTTGACCTCTTTCCTTTGAATTACAGACAGCTACGTGGGGACCTGATACAAGCCTTCCGCATCGTGCGCAATCAGGGCTGCTGCCTCGCGTTTGGAGACTTCTTCGAGTTGGCGACTACGACTAACCTGAGAGGCCATCCACTCAAACTGCGTGTGGCTGGTGTCCGGCTAGACACCCGAAAGTTCTTCTTCTCCAACAGAGTGGTTGCAGCTTGGAATGCCTTGCCTGGGGATGTTGTTATGTCAGGCTCGGTAGATACTTTTAAATGGAGACTAGATCAGCATTGTAGCGCGCACCACAATAACGCCGGACTGCGGCCACCTTGACAGCCAACGCGGACAATTTAGTGTTATAACGATGCTACTACCAACATTTAAGTAATTAATGTTTATGTTATTTATTAAGCTTGGGCCACGTCGCACACTGCTGTTCGCATTCACCACGATGCCTGTAGACTAAACAATTTTACTTCTTTCCCCGTGTCTTAAGTGTGCCTCAACTGTCCGCTGTATTTTGACCAACAAAGCAAGTTAATGTGCCTCTAAACTCTGTTAAAGCATGACATTCTGTGTTCATCTGTACAGTTTTTGCTATTCCCCTCGCATTTCTTTCATGTTACTTCCTTTCCATTTCCTCCATATATATCCTCTGCATGTAACCAATAGGGATTTCAAAGGTACACACCTACTTTCCCTGAAATATACTGATACTGACGTCAAATGACACCATCCTCTCATTCGGTTCGATCGTGACCGCCCTTATTTTGTCGAGGAATTGCTCTGCTGAGTTTACTGTTGTTTCTGAGCCCGCGTTTATGAACCTTAGCTTCTGAAACAGCCAATTTGCGAGCCCGTACGTAGGTGTGCCTCGGAGTGAAACGATTGGTCGGAGGGGAACATCTGGCTTGTGTACCTTTGGAAGACCGTAGAATCTCGCCATCGGTGTTTCTGTGGGCTTTGCCATATACCATTCTTTGACGGTGATGACTTTTTCCTTCTTTAGTCGAGACAGAACCCTGTTAACCCTCAGCAGTAGGGACTTTAGACTGGTGGCGTCGCTGACCATGTAGGACTCCCGGTGGTTGAGGAGCATGAGCGCTTTTTTTCGGTAATCCACCTTGTCAAGGATAACGGTTGACCGACCTTTGTCAGCAGGCAGAATAACTATCTCGGTGTCCGCTTTCAACTCCCTTAGGACCTTTTGTTCATCTCTTAGCAGCGAATGGGTTTTTCGGTGTGACATGAGAAGTGAAGAGACTCGATGTCGGAGGAGGTCTTTCGCCTCGTCTGTGGCGCCGGTTTGACGTAGCACAGATTCGAAAGAAGCAATGAATGTGACCGGGTCGGCGTCAGTTGTGTTAAAACCAGATCCACGTTGTAGAACTTTTGTTTGGGCCACAGTAAGATTTTTCAACGAGAGGTTGTGTACTAACGTTTGTTCAGGTTCCCGGGATTGTGCGGTCTGCAGGGCCATGAACTTTACTGATAAATCAGCATCCCTGTTAGCACGTTTCTTTCGTCCCAATGATATTAAGGTGTTCTCCAATGTAATAGCAGTCGATTCACCACAACGGCGTGTAACAAGCATCCTGGAGTCAATTAGTCCTAGCTTACGCCAGCGCCATACGAATCCGTCAGGCACCATTTGTGCGCGAGAGGAGGATTAATTAGAAGAGAGCAGGATGTGCCTATCAGATGCGAGCGCGAATGGCCTATTTTAACCTTGTATTTCTTCTTTTGTCTATCGCCGATGATGTGCTCGAGCACGAGTACGAAACGTCAAGTTATTAAACCTTCTTGTCCAGAGATCGTTTTCTTCCTCTTCCATCTCAACACCTGAGGTCAGCATTTTCGTCTATATTCATCTACTAGTTGGGCTCGGCCACGCGTTGTTGTCGCTCAGGTGAATTCAAAATCTCTGTTGGATAATTAACCTGTAGTACCCGAGCCACCCATGGGTATGGTCTTGTCTTCTTCTCCCTCTAGCCTCCTTGGTGCTTCTACTCGGTCGAGCGTCTCCTCGGCGGGAACCCTGAAAATTAGCGCGAATTGAGTTCATCATCTGCAAGTGCAAGCGTACGCAGGTAGAATAGTTTGACGATGGAAAATATTTATTAAGAGTAATATATCAGCTGAGGTAATTAGTCCTGTTCCGTCTTCTCGCCGTCTTCTTCCTTACGGGCGGTCCCTCGACTGGCCCCCCTCACATTCTTCAACGGCGGTCACTAAAAAGGCACGTTCGGAACACAGGTAAGTCATGGCAAGGACACATTAAAACAACAAGGTCAGTACGTCTTCTACAAACCTGCCTCGTCTGCTTCCACAACAGTGTCGACGGACGTGTATGTGTCTGCCTCGTGTCGAAGCATAGACTGAATAGTATGGCTAAGATGGTACACGTGTTTGTTTTTGACCGCAAGTATAGCTCGTTCGTTCGCTCAATCAGTTGTGATTGTTGAAAGTGGTCTGAATAGTGGGAGACACCTTTTCAACCAATTCCTCTTTTGAGGGCACTAAATTGCCGAGGCTAAGACGTAGGGAAATCCTTCCTGTAGTCGGATCAGCGGGCACCGTTGCATTCCCAATTGCCAGCAATTACTATGAGAATACCTCAGCTGATCGGTGGTTTTGCAGCTGGACACGCATATTTGTAGTTAATTTTGCCGTCTGGATTTGGCGCCGCAAAGAAGAGTATTTCAGGCAGACACTTATTTCGTCTGCTGTTGCTGATGGAGGAATTACAGGCAGTGTTTGCCTGAAGTCTCCTGCAAGCAGTAGCAGTAATGTATCCAAATGGTCTGCTGTTTCCACGCAAAGCTTGCAGTGTTCGATAGAGGGTCCCGAGCGTTTTTTGCTCACGACGCAAATCCATATCTAACGAAACAGCAGAAGACCGGTTTGATGAGAACATTTCCGGTTCTTACATACATATCCCCAATCACTATTAACGCCTCGCTGTAAATTCCAGCTGTGCAATCCGCATTTGAAATTTTCGTTGTGTAGTCGACGGACGATATCCGCAGCCATGTGCGATTTATATTCCTCACATAAATCTGTTGGACATGAAGTAGAGCAGGCGGTCAGTATGATTGCAAACAATGAACGAATTCGATGTGGATGGGACGTTTTGCACGCAACACTAATGCATACATCCCAGTATAGGTAGTTTTCCAATAAATTGGGAGTCTGGCATGCACTGCGGAAAGTGGCGTGCGTAACGCTGTTGACAGATTTCAATTACTAGAAAGACGTTGAACCGGACACATTCACCAACACCGTGAGGAGTAAAAAGCATTCGTCCTAATTGGGATGCACGCTGTGCAGTCTGCCTATCGCAGTTCTTTTGAATATGCCAAGGTGTCCGTTGATTCGCTCTCGTTTGCGTCTTACAAAATATTTTCTGCACGCATTCCCTGTGTAATACGCAGGCACTTTTGAATACGGCGTTTTCGCAATCGCGTCAGTTTGGTTTAACGGGAAGAACGCAGTTAGTGAGTGTTGCCGGTGGCCTTTTGCACAATTGCATCGGTAAAGTAAACGCATTGTCCATTCACTAAGTGTACTGCAAGTGAACAACATCTGAACTTGCATAGGGATGGGAAAAGAAAGAATCCGCCACACGGCTTTGTTGCTGCTGACGCAGCTTCCAGCCCAATACAGTACGATTTCATCGAGTTGTATATTCACATCCCTTTTACTCCTTTCGTGCTGCAGGCCAAAAACAGCAATGTCGCTGCCTTTGCTCACGTACTTACAAATATACCAAATTAATTTCCCGGAATTGCAGTTTTCCACGTTTATAGGAACTTCGTTTGATTCTAAAAGCAAAGGCCAATACGAAACAACCCAACGGTTACCGACTTGTACGTCACCGGTTCGCATTCGTACGGTTGCCAAGTTGCCGACGTCTTCCGCTGATCGTTTTCGGTATAAGGGACTTCCGTCGTTACCGGTGACTGTGGTGCATACGAACGCCAGAGGATATTTCTTAGAACGTTTTCCGTCTTTCATAAAGGGGGGGGGGGTGAGGGAGGGGGGAGAGTTGGGCCTCAGGGCACCGTAAGGTCCATTTATCTTATTCTTCGCCGCGACTTCGGGCAAATTATTGTCGACGTCGGCGTCAGGTAATTCAGCGCATATTGCATCGGCAATTTCGTTGGAGGTGATCATGTTATAGAGCCAGATCCAGACGTGTTCGTGCGGCAGTCCCCTCTTTTGCCATTCCCCTAATACATCCAGCAGCACACAGACACAAACACCTCGTGTTTCATCATGAAGTTCATCAGCGATTTCAGTTTCTTCCGGTCAAGTGGCTCGTGGGGGGTGAATGTGTGTCCGCGTGTGTGTGTCAATTGGCCACAGCAGTTGGCGTTGTTCTGCCAGAAAAAAAGCATGTTTTTTACCCATCACATTGCATAATTGCAAGGACTGGCAGAAAGAAACCAGCCCTATGCGCTGGTTTTGTTGTGCCAAAATTTCGGCGCAATCGGTCCAGTAATTTCGGTGATTACCTATAACACCCGGAAAAACCCTTCCATTTTTATTTATATAGAAGATATATATATGATGGTGGAGGTGCGCTCACCGATCGTTCTTACGGAACTCACTCGTTCCGTTGTGTTTTACGGGCTCTCTCTCGAGACTAACCAGCAGCCGCACAGCGGCGCAGGATATAGGCAGAATGTTATCAGCGTACGAACGGTCGTTGAGCGAACCCCTACCAGTATATATTCCCAATCGAATCCGACAGGAAAACGAACTCGTGTCTCAGTGGTTAGAGGCGTCGCACTCCTAACGAACAGGTCGCGAGTTCGAGCCTCAGGTGTTCCACATTTCCGGGTTGGGTATGACTGGCTGACGACGGCTACTAAGCCAGAATTGGCCATTCAAATCTCCTTTGTCTTTGTCGGTAGCAACATTCTGTCCATATCATGCCCCGCTGTGCGGTTGCTGGTTGGGCTCGAGAGAGAGCCCTTAAGGCACGACGGAACGAGTGAGTTCCGTATGAACGATCGGTGAGCGCCCACTACCATTGTATATTCCCGATCGAAAACCGACAAGGCAACGGGCTCGTGGCGCGGTGGGTAGAGGCGTGGACTTCTTGTGGCGGTCAAGGATGTGAGATCAACTTAAATCACGCACAATAAGTTCGTTTCGTCTACTGTCAGAAGTCAGGGAGCTGTGAGGACTAGTTTATTCTGTACACAGGGCAGGTTGCCGTAAGTTGGCGGTTTGCTTGCAACAGAGAAAAGCGTCCGTTCACAGAGAGCGTCAGTCGCGGCGTGTCTTGTTTACGCGAGAGTGAGTGTCTAAGTCAGCAGGAGGGGGTGACTGTCTGCGTGGTGGTCGTGTGATTGGACTAATTAGGGGACGAATGGAGGGCGCATACTCACAAGGCCTCACGAGAATCAAGCCAAAGCGTTCGACGCGCGTTAGGCGATACTAGTTTTTGAGTGCAGCCGCTGTTCACTGCAGCTGGACAGGAGGTGTCCCAGTTCTAGCCGGCGGGGGTGGTCGTGCGTCAGCGGCCTGTCAGTGCTTATCGCGGTCATCGACCGACAAAAGGGAGCCGGAGAAAAGGGGGACTGGAGCAGCTGCTACATTCTAAACCAACAGGTCGCGAGTTCGAGGCACGGGTGTTCCACACTTCGGGATTGGGTATGGCCGGCTGACGACGGCTAATAAGCCAGAAATGGCCATTCCAGTCTCCCTTGTCTTTGTCGGTAATACCATTCTGCCTATATATATATATATATATATATATATCAATCAGGAATGGGCGCACACCGATCTATTGGCTTCAAGAAGCAAACAAGCTCCGTATGTGTGGCAAAGGTCACGAACAGGCAACCAATTACCAGGCCGAAGTTGGCCAAGTCATAATAGCAGCAAGGAGGGACGACAGAGAATGCGGGTAGATTGATACAGCACTGTTTCGGGCTTATTATGCCTTCATTCAGCCAATCATAACCCTGACCACCAGCAGCTGAGACCAGAAACGCAAACATGCGCACAGACGCACCTGCCGAAGCTGATCAACCACTGAGGCCTACCAGATGGGTCATAAGCACTTCATCGAACCGAAGTTCATCAGTGCCTCGTCCCTCCTTGCTGCTATTATGACTTGGCCGACTTCGGCCTGGTAATTGGTTGCCTGTTCGTGACCTTTGCCACACATACGGAGCTTGTTTGCTTCGTGAAGCCAATAGATCGGTGTGCGCCCATTCCTGATTGATAAATACCCGATCTGCAGCGACAGAGAATGACAGGTGGCGAGGCACTGATGAACTTCGGTTCGATTAATTGCTTATGACCCATCTGGTAGACCCCAGTGGTGGATCAACTTCGCCAGGTGCGTCTGTGCGCATGTTTGCGTTTCTGGTCTCAGCTGCTGGTGGTCAGGGTTATGATTGGCTGAATGAAGGCATAATAAGCCCGAAACAGTACTGTATCAATCTACCCGCATTCTCTGTCGTCCCTCCTTGCTGCTATATGTATATATATATTCAACATGAGTGAAGATTCGAGGTCCAGACAAATTATCCCGTTCACCATCCTCAAAAGATAACGCACCCAAACTGCCGAACGCGATTCGCACATGCAACGGCAGCTGATCAGCCCATCAGGTTATGCGGGGAGGGTTCGCGGGTACACGGACTTAGCAGCGGCAAACACGGCCGGGCAGGGAACCGAGGTCACACGAGCGCACCAGCGATCGGCCCCGGGGCACCCAAAACCAATCCTTCGCCAACAGGCAGGTCATAGTTCGTGCATCAGGCACGCCTATAACACAAGACAGGCGGCGACACAGAACAACTCTGAGCTAGCAGGAACAAACACCACCAATCTGATGGTGGAAAAGAGGAGGTTTCCGAAACGTCAGCATAAATACAGTGTGGTCCATAGAATCGCCCCTGTTTCTTTTTTGTCTTTTTTTAGAGATGATGAACGGGATATGCATATTAATATGACAGTTCAGCCGTCGCATCCGACGATACCCATCGTGCGCTCCATAACAAGGTGAGAGCATGGGCGGTGACTTACACGTGAATTAGTTTATAGTGCTGGTAGATTCTCACAGCATCTACCGCACTCCCTCCTCCCCCCAACTGTGTCCGGTATGAAGACAGTCAAGAAGACTGGAGGTGGGAGAGGGCGCAGGTGGATGTCGCGGCCGAGTCCGCACCTTTTCGCTCCACTCCACACCCCCAGGTCTACAGCAAATGCTGGATGAGGATTTTAACCAACAACAGCATCACAACTGTCTGGAAGGAGGAGGGTGACCGGGCAACCGTGCTCAGGATCTGAATTCCCCTGCGGTCCTCCGAGAAGAACCGACTTGTGTCGTCAGTTTGTATTTTTACAACCTACGGCTTTTAGCTTACTCTGATAGATTCGAGCATGACAGTTTGTTTTTAGTGAGGAATATTTACTGAAGCCGTCAACCTCGCTCCCTGTCGTCACTCCCGGAGTCCAGTCTACTGGCCAGGCCTGTTAGTTGTCTGATGCAGAGAGTGGGCGTACTTACTGGCAAAGCTAGAAGACTCGTCTTCGCGCTCCACACGCGCGCTTAGCCCCCCAACCACATAAATAGTACACGCAGAATGGGTAGCCATGAAAAGACCCTGCACAGGGAGCCTGCTGAGATGCTGCGTCTCTCGCACGTGCGAACCGGCATCAGTCTGGTTTTCGCCTTCTTACGGTTTTCCGGCTGGCCAGTCACCTTTAAGGCCGAATTAGACTTGTTCTCGCCTAGGGCGCTGCGACGCGTACGCCGCTTTCCCTGCGCCAGACGTACGCTCGTCTGGCAGCCAACTCTCCAACTCCCTCTTCAGTTACTATGCACAGAATGCATTATTCTCGCAACTAGCGTCCAACTGCTATTTCTATTCGAGACCGAACCTGAAGATCGCAGTTTTGCGGGTCTCACTATTGTTTAAGCTGCTGTGACAGACAGATCGGATCTCAAATGTTTGAAAGTACCACTAAGGAGTCATCGTAGCCGGGTTATCGGTCCATCAACCGGCCATTCAGTACACAAACACAATGCTCTGTCTGCGTGATCTGAGTTTAATCGTCTGTGGCGAGGTATCGGATTAATTCTCCTTTGACAATCTGGCCCTGTTTTCTTTTACCGAATTGCTTGTTTTAACGTGGCGAAAACAATTCTGCTGGACAACCCCTGTACAGTCCCTTAAAGTGCACAAAGCTGTTCGGACGAAGTGACACTTTTTGAGCGCGGATCCATGATGGAGATTGGGTGGCCACGTGTCGGCGAAAATAATCGGTGTTCTGTCCTCGCATCCCCACCGACCCCCTTCCCCCCGTTATCACAGTTGCCGTCCCGTATTTCCCGCTTCACGTCGGCACTTTCCACACCCCGCCCCGCAGTTGCCAACGCGCTGCATTCCCCACCGGTTGTCTAGCTGACATGTTGGTGTCACTTCGTCATTCAGACGAATCATCTCTTCTTCTGTAAATCTCACCCCCTTTGTGTCATTCAACACTTTCCGTTGTGTTGGTCCCACTGTTCTTAGTATATACATTTCGTACCACTTTACTTTTCCTACTCCCAGCTTGGATGAGAATGATGACCTGCTACTGTATCTGATGATGGATTCAAGTGAGAATCCGAAACGTCAGGCGAATAAAGACCTTGTTCCAGCGATCGCTTCTATTCTGATCAATGATGATCTGTTTAACAACTCCCTTTAGCCAATAAAAGCGAAGAGACGAGTCCCAGGAAGTAGTCTTGAAGAAGGAGACACGATCGCTGAGACAAGAGCTTTATTAGTCTGACGTCTCGGGTTCCTGCTCGAATCCTTGATGCCCTCGTATGCCGCAAAGATTGTGATGGACTAAAGACCAAAGTGTTCAGGAAAGCGACAAATACGATGCAAGTACTTCACTTAAACAGCAACCACCCAGTCAGCCACAAACGCAGTTGTGTAGGGACGCTCTATCGGCGTGTCAAAACGTACTGCAGTGGGCTGGAAGACAAGATTGCCGAACTGCAATAACTCCGATGGGTCTTCAAAGCCAATGGCGACCCACGCAACTTTGCCAGCCGATGCATACGCAAAAGGCACAAAAGGCGTAACCGCACGGACACCAAATCTTGGTGGGCGCTTCCGTATGTCAAGAACGTTTCGGAAGCTGTCGGCCGCCTTCTCGCACCGCTTGTGGTTGGAGTTGCACATAGACCGGAGGCAACCATCAGGCGTCTGGTAATGAAACCCAAAGACCCACTGTCACGGCTAGAAACGTCTGGAGTCGTCTATCGGATCTGATGCAGTTGCGGACAAAGCAACTACGTCGGGGAAACTGGAAGACAGCTCCGAACGAGAGTGGCCGAAAACGCTGCAGCGGTGCGGAGGAATGACGCCAGCTCTCAAGTTGCGGCTCATTCGACGAGATACGGCCACACATTCAAATTCGACGAGGCCGAAATTCTCGCAAGAGGTGACAACCGCGTGAGCCAAGGGCTACCTAAATCATGGTTTACTGGCCCCCAGTCAATTAACAAGTGCAATGAACTTCCCATTCCATACTCGGTGCTGAGATTTCGCCTAGGCGGAGTAAATATCCAAGCGGGGAGCGCATATGTGAACACTTGTCCCAACACCAGGGTCGGTGCGTCAGATGGTCGAGCAATCGTCACACCAACATCCAACGCACGGGATGAAATTGCAGCAATTAACGATGCGAATGTCGACCATCAAACAATTAGCACACCAAGTGCAACGGTCCCGGATGAAGGTAGAGCCGTGAATGTTCATATGTATGCGGTAGCATGGCGACTGCATCCTATAAATACTGCAGCCCCTGGTGCGTGAATCACCCGTATCTGCTGTTGTCTCTGATGATGGATTCGAGCCACGTTATCTTGTGTGTGCTATCATAAACGGCTTCGCCGTTACACCTCCGCTTCCTCCAACAACGTCCTCCAACAACTCCTAACCGACTCTACACGACCGTTGGCCTTCTGCTCTAGGAAACTGAGGCTTGCGGAGACGAGATATAGTACCTATGGCCGTGAACTTCTTGCCATTCACCGCACTGTGAAACACCTTCAACATTTCCGAATAATCCAGAACGGTACGTTCATAACTATTCCTCAGTACAGCTTGACGAAACTCTCGTAGAGGTACTATCTCTTAGTTCTAAGTTTTGCAGTGCACGGCCGATGCCGAAGCAGTTAGAGTTAGAAGTCCAGTTCGAGAGTCTCTTCAGTCAGACTGCCGATCTAAAACCTAGCGGGCCTAGCGAAGTTTACTATCTCAAGTCGACTATGGTTAATTGCATTCAACAGTACCTAAGGAGGGCTCCAAAAAACAAAGGTCCATCTCGATAGCCTCAGCGAACTTCGTAAAAACAAAAACATTGTGCTAACCAGGCCGGATAAGGGTTCGGCATTTGTAATGATGGATAGAAAAGATTGCGTAGCAAAACTAGAAGCAATCTTGTCGGATCGCACCAAATTCTCGAAATCCGAGAAAGACACGGACCACACCGAGGCAGTCGAAGGTCAGCCGACGGCTGTTCTCAAAGTTCTTCACAAAGAAGGTCGTATATCTTACAAAGAATATGAGCGAATAAGACCAATGAACACGGCCATACCCAAGATGTACGGTCTCCCAAAAATTCACAAACACGGACTAGCCCTACGTCCAATCCTGGATATGAGGAACTCGCCCGATCACTATAGCAAAATGGCTAGTCGAAAAGCTTAAACCGTTGCAAAGTCATCTGTACCCCCTAAGTCTGAAGGACTCCTTCGAGTTTGTCGAGGCTATCAAGGATAGTAATGTTGACGGACGAAGGATTTTATCATTAAACGTAGCATCCCTGTTTATTAATGCACCTGTAGTCGAAACAATAAACTAACTTTGTGACGTTATCCGCGACACGAACTACCCGTTAGGCATGCCAGTGGAAAAGTTAAAAGAACTACTGACACGTTGCACGCAAAACGTCCAGTTTCTCTGCAATGGTCAACTGTACAGGCAAATAGACGGCGTAGCGGTTGGCTCACCGCTCGGTCCGTTCCTCGCAAATGCCTTCATGGGCAAAGTCGAGAGGACAAGGTTACAAATAGTATTAATGACCTCGTCTTCTACGGTCGGTACGTGGACGATATTTTCTGCCTGACGGATGTTACGACCGACACAGACGCCATGATCCAAAAGTTTAACAGTGCATACCCCTTGCTAAAGTTTTCTGAAGAGTCTGAGGCAGACAACGAAATCGCGTTCCTCAATGTTTTTCTGCACAGACAAGAAGGTGCATTTATCCAGCGTAGGGTATTCTGAAAGAAAAACCGGACAGGACAATACATTAATTTTCACAGTTTTGTTCCTCTAAATATTAAACGCAATTTGGTCCAGGGATTGGCAAGTAGAATGTGACGTATCTGCTCTCCTGGGACTGTTGAGTCAAAACTCCAGCAGCTGGGGGATAGACTCCACGAAAACGGATTCCCAGAAAGATTTATCTTCCGAAATATAGGGGAGCGCACTGCAAAGCCCACCATGGCAACTGCAGAAAAGAAATACTTATTTGTAAGACTGCCTTTTCAAGGGGATGCGGCAAGTGACCTAGTAAGACAACATCTGAAGACGGTGACCACTAGCACTTTCCCTCGGCGAATTCACGTGTATGTTTCACGAACTCTCCCCTCCTACGCTTGGGAAGTAAAGACCGACTCCCCTTGCAGGCCACATCGATGTGTATTTACACGTTCACTTGCTCCTGTGGAGCGGGATACATTGGCCGTACAACGAGGCGCCTGGAAAAGAGAGTACGTGAAAACATATCGGCCCGACGAAGAAGAGGAGAAAAGAAATTGATTTCAAACTCTATTCTCGAGCATCTTATCGACATGAATCACTGAGTCATTGCCAAAAAAGCCTTTCAGGTTGTCCACCTGACACCAGCAAGCTTCTTCAGAGGCCTATGCCAACCGGTGCCAGCTATAGCCGAGCCAGTGGCTATACGGCTAGCCAATCCAGTGCTATGTTGTCAGAAGACGTTGACACAGGCGCTCTGTCTTCCGTGGCCAACGCCGACCCCAGATGATGATTGCACGTCGCCCAAACCTCCTGATGGCAGTGGTGTGTGCTCAACGTACCCGATTTACAAACAGCACTCACAGCCTATGTCACCCCCCTCGCCCCCTTGACCCAATGACCATAACATACCGACCTCGGCATGCGAGTGGCGTGGGAACGATGAGTGTTAGTAGCCCCTGAATCACTTATAAACCCTGTACTTTCGCATATTTTCGACTTCCATGTGACTGTTTTGGCCGGATGATGAGTTGCCGAGACCAAATTGAGTTTTCAATTGTAACATAGGAATATTCGCAGAATTTCCTTGAGGGTTGCGAATTCACAATTTTCACGGACTATAAGCTACTTACATTTGCTTTACGAGCGCATTTAGTCAAATACAACTAGAGAGGGATCGATCATTTGGACTACATTTCTCAATTCACCACCGACAGTCGCCACATTGATGGCACAAAGAATGAGGTGGCTGACATGCTGTCCAGACCTTCCATCTCGACGTTTTACCTCTCCCATGGGATTGACCTTTGTGCCACAGCGAATGGGCAACGGCGTGTTGGTTGTCCTTGTCCTTGCCCGCTCACCATCTCCATTTCAGCAATGAGCTAGCTCAACGGCTAGACAACCTCCCCATCGCCGATGCCGCTGCTGCCGAAAACGCCTCCGTGGAGAACCGCTGGTGTCAACTGCGAGACACGGTCCAGGCGACGGCGCTCACCGTCCTCGGTCGCGCTCCCCGCCAACACCAGGACTGGTTCGACGACAACGACGCCGCCATCAGAAATCTGCTTGCTGAGAAGAACCGCCTACACAAAGCCTACGTCGATCACCCCACTGACGACAATAAAGCTGCTTTCTACCGCAGTCGCCGCCACCTCCAGCAGCGACTGCGCGAGATGCAGGACGCCTGGACTGCTCGCAAAGCTGAGGAGATCCAAGGCTACGCGGACCGCAACGAATGGAAGAACTTCTTCTCTGCGATCAAAGCTGCCTACGGTCCGCCGACAAAGGGCACTGCTCCTCTCCTCAGCGCCGACGGCAGTACTCTCCTGACTGAGAAGACGCAAATCCTTTAGCGATGGGCCGAGCATTTCCGAGGCGTCCTAAACCGCCCTTCCGCCATCTCCGACGCCGCCATCGCGCGTTTGCCGCAAGTCGAGACCAACGCGGACCTCGACCTCCCGCCATCTCTCCAGGAAACCATCAGGGCCGTGCAGCAGCTCTCCAGCGGGAAAGCACCCGGATCGGACGCAATCCCTGCTGAGGTCTACAAGCACGGAGGTCCCCAACTGATGGATCACCTGACTGCGCTCTTCCAGGAGATGTGGCGTCAAGGTGAAGTCCCGCAAGATTTCAAGGACGCAACAATCGTGCAACTATACAAGCGAAAAGGGAATCGCCAAGTCTGCGACAATCACCGTGGCATCTCCTTGCTGAACATCGCCGGGAAGATCTTCGCTCGCATCCTTCTCAACCGCCTCAATTACCACCTGGAACAGGGCCTTCTGCCGGAAAGCCAGTGCGGCTTCCGTCGTCATCGTGGGACCACGGATATGATCTTCGCAGCCCGCCAACTCCAGGAGAAGTGCCAGGAGATGCGAACCCACCTGTACTCTACATTCGTGGACCTGACGAAAGCCTTCGACACGGTGAATCGTGAAGGACTGTGGAAGATCATGCAGAAATTCGGCTGTCCGGAGCGATTCACTCAGATGGTGCGTCAGCTGCACGACGGTATGATGGCGCGAGTCACGGACAACGGTGCTGTCTCAGAGGCATTCGCAGTGACCAACGGAGTGAAGCAGGGATGCGTGCTGGCACCAACCCTCTTCAGTCTTATGTTCTCTGCCATGCTGATGGACGCCTACGGCGACGAACGTCCCGGGATTCGCATCGCCTACAGGACGGACGGTCACCTGCTGAATCAACGGCGGATGCACTTCCAATCACGCGTATCCACAACAACCGTTCACGAACTCCTCTTCGCCGACGACTGCGCCCTGAACACCACCTCAGAAGAGGAGATGCAACGGAGCATGGACCTGTTCTCCGCCGCCTGCGAGAACTTCGGTCTGGTCATTAATACGCAGAAGACGGTGGTGATGCACCAACCGCCACCCAACTCAGCCACAGCCCCCAACGCGTCGCCGCAAATCAGCGTGAATGGGACCCTACTGCAAGTGGTGGAGAACTTCCCGTACCTGGGCAGTACTCTCTCCCGCACCACCAAGATTGATGACGAAGTCGCCAACAGGATCTCGAAAGCCAGTCAAGCCTTCGGTCGTCTCCAAAGCACAGTTTGGAATCGTCATGGTCTTCAACTGAACACGAAGCTGAAGATGTACAAGGCCGTTATCCTGCCGACGCTACTGTACGGAGCAGAGACCTGGACGGTGTACACGAGGCAGGCACGCCGTCTTAACCACTTCCACTTCAGTTGTCTTCGTCGCATTTTGCGGCTGAACTGGCAGGATCGCATCCCCGACACTGATGTGCTGGAACGAACGGGAATGCTCAGCATCTACTCCATGTTGAGACAAATGCAGCTGCGCTGGAGCGGCCACCTGGTGCGCATGGACGACGAGCGGCTACCCAAACGACTCTTCTACGGAGACGTCGCGACGGGTTCTCGTCGTCAAGGAGGCCCAATTCGTCGATACAAGGATACCCTGAAGTCCTCCCTGAAGCTACTGCAAATCAACCCGACCAACTGGGAAGAGCTCGCCTGTGATCGTCCGGCATGGAGGAGAACAGTGAAGACGGGCGCTGCTATCCACGAAGCCAACCGCATCGCCGCCGCCAGAGCGAAACGTGAAGCCCGCAAATCACAACTGCGCCCAGTCAGCAACGCTGTCGCACAACTGCTTCCAACGTGTCCTCGATGTAAGCGGACATTCCGGGCTCGAATCGGCCTTGTTGGACATCTTCGGATCAACTGTACCTCTCGAACTGCAC
>CACRXP010000776.1:248194-260827 GCA_902702965.1 Spirometra erinaceieuropaei
GGGGCACCACAACAGATTAACAGATTTCCTTGAGCAATCTACGAACGAAGACAGCAATGAAAAGCGAGAATGTAACAAGTGAGTCTCGGGTGAGGCGGGCGTAAGTTTGATTTAGACCTTAATTATCTGACCGAGGGCATCGGCTCCTAATCGGATACGGTTGACAGATGTGGAAAGGGATCAGGAGGCGATAAGACCTTTTTTAGCATTTGTAGATGTGCCGACTGACTTAGCGACCTTACTCATCCGCAACACCACAGTATGTAGGTCATCATAATATGTCGTTACCAGAGCCTTATCGTCAGCGTGGTCGACATCGGTCATACGGCGTCAAAGCCGCTTCGGGGAACTCAATTCACGACGCAGTTGAACAGAATATGCGACCAAATACGACCTTTTTTAACGTCAACAACATCAGTGGTTATCGGTCTGATCCATTACATTACATCCCTGATATGTCAAGTGGATGTCAAATAAAGCCGTTTTTGGATTAATCATTGATTTTGGTCTCCTTATGGAATATTATCCGGCCACTTTCACATACTTGCTTGTGTCTGATTGAATAGGGTAAAGTACTTGTCTTGCAACTCAAAAATGGATCGACTTGTCAGATCGGAACGACTTGATGTTGATCAAAACGCTTCAGATGCCTTCAAGTAACAAAACCACTGGTGTGTTTGGTCTGGTAATTAAAGAGAGGAACCGAATAAAGTGAGCGTTTTGACAAATTATATTTACTCGACAGCCTGAGAATGCATCTGTGAGAGCCCAGCTATGACGAAGCCGTTGGATTACTATAAGATATCTGCTCTAAACGCAAAAACGAAGTATTTTATCAATATACAGCCACCTACAAACACGATGGACAAACCCTCGGTCAGTCCGTCCATAAAGTAAGATCCTTCGCGAATACCACAATTTAGAGCTGTTGCGGCAGAGCAAGATGGTGATGTTATTGTTGATTTTTCGTCAGTGGCTTTCATCAAATCAGACAATGCAGAAATTATCGGAGCGGAAGGCGTTTAACTTTCAGACTCTTTTCGACCACGTCAGACCATCGTCGCAGATAGACAGACAGTTTATCTTATCAGAAACCTTCGACGGCCTTAACCACTGCCAGCCCTGTCAAAGCGCCTGACGCAGTAGATTCCGGTTTCTTTCAGAAAAAGTTGTTTTCGGGTACGACAGACTTCTTCGTTAAGTGTTTTGCATGCGACGTGCTATGCGAAAGGTGCGATGAAAAGCGGCATTTTCGGAGTTTGTCGGACACCGTAAAACCGAAAAGGCGTTTCTTTAAATACGCAGAAAGTGTTCCTTATAGCACTGTGGTGGATGGTTCTGACAGGCTTGAAAACATCGATGCAAACCAGCTTGGTTGTGGAGACAGTGTCTATCGCGTGGACGGCAAAAGTCGCACCGGGTATATCGCTCAAACAATGTTTGTTTGGAGGTCTTGGGTTCGACAATGAGCTGATGGACGCGACAGTAAAACCCCTTGAGCACGCCTATTTTAGTGCCTGGTGAGACTAGTGTGAAATGGACAGCAACACAGCTAGAGGTCATTGTAAAGCCGGTACGACACAAAACCGTCGGCGACGAGAGGCCGAATATGTGAGGATGGAGAGTTCGAAACAGTCGTTTGATGAGGTCGTAAGGTTGAGCAAGTGGCGCCAGCGTCGATAGGCAAAGTGTCAGGAATCCCAGTAACATTGTCAGCGACTGCCAGTTGGGACGCATGTGCCTTTTTCCAACAAATGAAAGTCAGCAAGGTAACGAAAACATACTGCCGTGTCGGTCCCTTCAATTACTGGCACTGATAACAGTCTTGCATCGTTTCAGGAGGAAGGGATTAAGTGTTCCCCGTCGGGTGGATGCTAATGAAGGGTGGCAGAAGTACAGTAGGCGTCCTGACACTTGGCAGACTCCGATAACACAACTGGGGAGCCAGATACTAGTCCACCTACGGTCAGATATCAAACCCTCATTGCGCGTCTTGTGGTCGGAGACCACGGTCGGATCGGTTGAGGGTTTGGCTTGACTTTATATTCAGATAGCTCTTATAAGCCAGAGCGTGAAATGTGCCGAGGTAAAACTCAACGTCTATCGTAAACTACTGAACACATCGGGTGTTTTTTTAGAACAAAGTGCGAGCCCAAGGCGTCCTACAGGTTTCAAATAGTGTGCGCGAGAGGTTGACGTAGTTGCTCAAGCGGCAGCAAGCACACCCAAAAGGGCGGCTGGCGGATCTGGAAGGGGACTTTTAATATGGCTCCGCCAAGAGCCCTCCGTCGCCGGCGATCGACAACTTCAAATAGGACAAGAATGTCATGCAGGGTTTGGGCTATAAGTTAGTTACGACAGTCCCGAGGTTCTAAGAACGAATGTCGAGTATAGTAAAGATCTGAGAGATCTGAAGGGGAGAATTTGAGGATTAGGAGCGGGTCAAAACAGAGGTAAAAACGCTCCCAACCAATATGTGGCAACCTATAACGACCCGGTGACGAGATTTATGGAGAGGAGGACATGTGACACACATGAATCAGACAAATAAGTCATTATTAACAGGGGTGCAGCACGTGGACATGAAGATCAAAGGAGCGTGCGGATATACAGAACAATATACGAAGTGTAATAAAGCTCAAGGATAGAATAAGGCGATCGCCTGCGTAAATATCGTAAGAACGCTCAGCGTCAAAAACTAGTGGTGGTCAGGATCGGATATTAAAGCCGCGAAGTTCATGTATGTATTGCAGAACGTGACTTAACGAGGTAGGAACCTGGATCTACTTGTATGGGGTGGTATATGTGGAACTGTTCTGCCGGATAACAATTATTTAATTAGGTATGCTGGGGACGGAAAGACAAACGTCGCAAATTAACTGTGCAAATGTGGAAAAAACAATAGAAGTGTAGATCTGAAGAATCACTACGATTAAATGCGGTGCGAAATCAGGAGGGGGGTTTTGACGACAATAATCGGTCACAAAAGACGAGGGGTGACCCAACCAACTACGGAAGGGTTGCGAAACGCCCGCTTAACTGGGACAGTGAGCATAAAGCCGGCCGGTTAGAAATCGGCGTCGAAATATCAGCCAACTTAAACCGCATAATCTCAATCAGGCGAAATTGCGTGATATTCTGACATTATAGAAGCCTGAATGTTGTTCCACAAAGTTGCAAAAGTCAAATTGGTCCTAAACTACTCAGTTGGAATTTAAAGGCACAAAGAATCTGCCGCTACGCAGCAAGATGATGGCTGAATGGCCAGTTGGAATGCGGCGAGGAGCTAAGCCTATCAGTTTCCCTAAGGGCTTGAGTACCAAACATTCCAAAGAGAATGAGACCAAAAGCTGAAAGTCTGGAAGTGAAAAGATATACCGATCAAACATAAATCCGCCCGGCAGTGAAAACAAAAACTCCTGAGCTAAAGGGATGAAAATATAGTTGATGGTGGTTTTTATGGTTTGAAGGGCTCAGGAGAAAAAACTGCCGTGGGTGGTAGAATATCGACCGTCAAGAAGGGGGGAGGTTGCACGGTATGGGAGATTATCGGACGTCAAAATCCTTTCATGAAGTTGGGGGTAGTCAAAGTAGAGGCGTTGAGGAACAGCTGGTGAGACCGGCCATAGTGTTCAGAGACCACAAACGGCATCGTTACGGTACAGTCGATCAGAGTTTTCGGCACCCAAAATTTGTGGGAGCTTTTCTGAATGCAAACATCGAGTAATAGTTCTCTTAAATAAGGGATTATTTTGCAGATTTTTCAAATTCATGGGTAGTTTATTCCAAATAGCAATTGCATTTACAGAATAGAACCGACGATATTTAACAGTACGTGCCAGAGGCAGAAATAAAAAGTCCTCACGGTGACTGTTACGTCGTGGGTGGATATGATGTCTTAAAGAGGTGAGTGGGTTAAATGTGTGATTATATAAGAGTTTAAATAGCAAAAATAGTCCCTTTTGTAATCTACGGAATCATAAAGGATCGAGGCCTGTAAGCCGGCAACGTTCTTGGTAAGACAAATGTCGGTTTTCCGGGGTTAAAATTCTCTTGGTAAAAAAGCGTTGAACGGATTCTATTTTCTTCCGCTCAGTAGCACGCATGAGGCTAAATGAAAACGAACAGAAATCCAGACCAGGTGTCACGTGCATGTTGTAAAGGCGCATTCTGATGTCCCTAGTTTTAAAATTTCGGAGGATAAACCCGGTCGTTCTACGTGCTTTGGAGACTATCAAGGCGCAGTGCTCCGAGAGATTGAAACTCTTGGAGTATGATACGCCCAGATACTTAATAACTGCAGGCACATTTATGGAGTGACCTTCAATATTTAGTTGAGGTTGGCGGTCGTCGCCAACCAACACGACTGAGCACTTATGCCAGGAAAGAGAAAGGCTCCATGTGCGGCACCACTGGGCGAAAGTCTGTAGATCGCCCTTTAGGAGCTCAAGCACGATGTCATGATCTGCCGGCTTATATCGATATGCAACTTAAAGATCATCGGCATGCATTAAAGGTCTACCATTCTGAAATAAATCGGGTACATCATTAGCGAAAAGACAAAATAAAAGCGGGCCGAGTACACTACCCTGAATGACTCCGCTCCTCACACATGTGGGGTTGGAGATGGTAATGGAAATCTTAACTCGTTGTGTGCGAGTGCCCAAATAAGAGAATATAAAATTAAAAAGTTTGCTACCTATTCCGAAAGAGGACAATTTCAAGAGAAGAAGAGCATGTTGCTGTGAGGGCAGGCCGCTATAACATCTCCCTGAACTCTCATCTAGCTTATTTGACCTAACTGCAAGCTCAGATCTGAGTGGCCAGCAAAGGGAGCGGGGTGGATTCGATGTAAGTTTATTAACTTAATCACTATTCTGAGTGCTGGGAGTCGGTTGCGCTTCAAGGACTGGTTCATCTTTACTATTAAGATCAAGCTCCCTTGTAAATTTGGGAGTCGCATTTGAACAATCCTTGCTTCGTGGGGGAGTTTTAAAGAGGCTAGTTTTAACTGTCTCTGTGATAATGCGATCAGTCGAAGAGCTAGATGGAACTGGGGCCGCTGTAGATAGTGGGGAGACTTGGTCGACAACAGATGGAGAAACTGCTTTGGAGGTAAAAGACATATGAGAAGAATTCGGGGGTGGCTTTACGTCTGTTAATGAGGGAGAAAGTCTTCGTTGCAGTGGAGTTTGATCTCGACTAATAAAAAGCTTATTTCCCCTGAGACATTGAGTCGAGCACTCCAAATGGGAGAAAATAAAATCCACTTCTATCGACAAAAAGAGTTTGACAAGAATTGGTGGATTCTTGCTCCTAGATGTTGTCTTTGCCTACTAAACATCTCCATTTCAGCAACGAGTTAACTCAATGACTACGTAACCTTCCAGTTGCTACTGCCGCCGCCACCGCCTCTGACGGGAACGCTTCCGCGGAGGACCGATAGTGTCACCTGTGGGACACAGTCCAGTCGACGGCGCTGGCCGTCCTTGGCCGCAGAGGCCCACAACACCAAGACTGGTTCCACGACAACGACGCCGCCATCAGTAACCTGCTCAACGAGGAAAACTGCCTGCACAAGGCCCACGTCGATCACCCCCACTGACGACAACAGAGCTGCTTTCTACCGATGGGACCCCGACGGGTCTTTAATAAAAAATTATCTCTCTGTCTATCTACCGTAGATGTCGCCTTGTACAGCAGCGACTGCACGAGATGCAGGACGCATGGACGGCTCACAAGGCCGATAGGATCCAGGGGTACGCGGACCACAGCAAATGGATAACTTCTCCGCGATCAAAACTATATGCGGTCCGACAACCAAAGGTACTGCATCCCTTCTCGGCGCCGACGGAAGTACCCTAATCACTGAGAAGACACAAATTCTACAGCGATGGTTCGAGGCGTCCTCAACCGTCCATCCACTATCTCCGATGCCGCCATCGCCCGTCTGCCGTAAGTGGAGACCAGCGTCGATCTCGACCTCCCGCCCTCACATCCTTCTTAACTGTCTGAACAACCACCTAGAAGATGTTCTTCTGCCGGAAAGCCAGTGCGGCTTCCGCCGTCGTCGCGGGACCACGGACATGAACTTCGCGGCCCGCCAAATTCAGGAGAAGTGCCAGGAGATGTGGATCCACCTGTAATCTTCCTTTGTCGATATGAGGAAAGCCGCTGACACGGTGAATCGTGGAGGACTGTGGAAAAGCATGCAGAAATTAGGCCGTCCGGGGCGATTCACGCAGACGGTGCGTCAGCTCCACGGTGGCGCAAGGCACGAACAACGGAGCAGTCTTGGAGGTATCCATGGTGATCAGCGGAGTAAAGTAAGACTGCATCCTGGCGCCCACCCTCTTCAGTCTTATGTTCTCTGTCATGAGGATAAACACCTACTGTGACGAGCGCCCCGGGATCCGCATCGCCTAAGGAAGAACGGCCACCTCCTCAATCAACGGCAGATGCACTTCCACTCGCGTGTATCGACAACCACCGTCCACGAATTTCTCTTCGCCGATGACTACACTTTCAACACCGACTCTGAAGAGAGCATGCAAAGGAGCATGAAATTCTTCTCCCCCGCCTGGAAGAACATCGGTCTGATCACCAACACGGAATAAACGGTGCTTAGGCGCCAAGCGCCACCAAACACAGCTCATTATTCATCGCAGATCAGCGTGAACGGAACCACTACTGCAGGTGGTGGACAACTTCCCGTATCTGGGCAGTACCCTCTCCCGCAGCATTAAAATAGACGACGAAATGGCCCGCCGGATTTTGAAGGCCAGTCCAGCCTTCGGTCGTCTTCGAAACACAGTTTGGAATTGTCCCGGTCTCCGGCTCAGTTAGAAGCTAAAGATTTACAAGGCCGTCATCCTCCCGACTTTGCTGTATGAAGTAGAGACTTGGACGGTGTACACGAAGCAGGTGCGCAGGTTCAATCACTTCCACGTCACCTGTCTCCAACGGATACTGAAGCCGAGGTGACAGGACCGAATCCCCGACACGGATGTACTGGAGCGGACCGGAATCCTCAGCATCAACACCATGCTGAGACAACTGCAACTGATTTGGAGCGGCCATCTCGTGCGGATGGACGACAAGCGGCTACCCAAACCACTCTTCTAGGGAGATGTCGCTACGGCGAGCCGCCTCCAGGGAGGCCAAATCCGCCGACGCTAGGATACCCTGAAGACCTCCCTGAAACGTCTGCAGGCTAACCATCCAAGTGGGAGGACCTCGCCCGAGACCGACATGCACGACCGCCTCCAACGTGTCCACGGTGTCGACGGACATTCTGCGCGCCAATTCGACTTGTTAGACACCATCGCATCAACTGTAGCACTCGGACTGCACTAACCGTCGTCCCTCAGTCCACCTCTTCTTCGTAATACGCACCGTCAACAAATTATGACCGCCCTCCTGAACCCCTTCTTCCATCCTCCTTCTCCTCCCCCCTCCACCTCGCTCTCCTCCTCCTCCTCCTCCTCCTCCTCTAATGCTTGAACGTCTGCCGTTGTGGCCTCTGCCATGCACATCAACACTACACACAGTCCTGACGCACTAAGAAACACCAACACCACAATCATCGACACCAGGGATGAGGACCTGGACCACATCTGCCCTAACTGCAACCCTCACCTCACACATCGGCTTGGTCAGTCACTTACAAATCCATCACACAGAGACTGGCGAATCAGCGTCTGAAGCACCCACCTACATCCCCCGTACCCGCCTCCACTGTCCACACTCCCCCCGCACACTCATGCATCGCATGGGCCTATTCGACCACGTGAGTACCCACTATGGCGGAAATGACCTCAGTCCCGACACATCCAGCACACCTAGCCCACCCTCCACGCTCAGCCCCACACATACCCTGTCGCACAGTGCGCCCACCACCACCATCATCTCCGTAGCCGACACCGACACCATCGACTTCTCGTGTCCACACTGTCCTCGCACAATCACCTCACGCATCGGCCTGGTCGGTCACTTGCGAATACATCGCACAGAGACCGACGAACCAGTGCCTGAAGCACCAACCTACACCCGGTGCATCTGCCTCTACTGTCCACGCTGTCCTCGCATATTTATGCACCGCATGGTCCCGTTCGGCCGCATGCGCATTCACGAAAACCTGAGGCAGACAATCGCCGCCTGTACCACTCCACGACATTCTCCCTCACCAGCATCTAATCATACATCAATGTCATCCACCACATGCATCGAATCAAATCCCTCCGTGCAAGTGGGAAGTGTGCGTCTCGACTCGGTTTCCGTGCGGCTCATGCTGCATGGGTGTCTCGAGCCTGAGACTGTCCCGGCGCGTCAAGCGCCGCGGATTGTAAGGTTGCTGACTAAAGTCCTAACTCAGTCCACGCAGTCCGCCCTGTTGTGTGTGTGTGTGTTTCCGTGCGTGTGTGTTTCTGTGGTGCGCTGGGAGCCGGGCTGAAACAGCTCTTTCCACGGCCCTCTCACGCATGTGAGAGGTACGCCGCTCAACTCTCGTTATGTGAAATCCTGGTGCTTGTGTTTGGGGGCCAGGTCGTGCATGTGACGTGTTCAGACAAGGTCACTAAACTGTCAGCCACCGCGCCTATTCCCCGCTGCAGTCAGTTGACCGGCTCAGACAGTGGCTGAGGCATGGAAATGGGGAGGGAGAGTGGGGCCGACGACTTAGCGCACTTGCCTCCCTATAAACAATCTGACGCGCTTGAAGCTATCACGGTGCGCCAAAAGCCGTGGCTTGAATGGTTGCCGACTGACGGAAAAACTTAGACCTCGCTGTCGGCCGAAGGTTGTGTATTTGTGTGAAGTGGCCGGCTGGTGGTCTGAGAGTCAGGCTGCAATGGCTCCTTCTTAATATGGCTTCTATGGCACTCTCACTCCATGGGATCCGAGCCGGATATGGCGGCACGCCTAGGTGCGTCTGCGGTCGTATCAACCTCCGTTCTCTTTGTTGTTGGTCAAAAAACCCGGTTATTTGTTCTGTGGACCAGAAAGTGTGGAGTGGAACGTCAAGGTGCGGCTTCGACAGTGTCTCTCACCTGCGCCCTCCCTCGTCTCCGGTCTTCTTGACTTTGTCTTGACACCGGGTCCAGGTGGGTGGGTGGGAAACAGTGTGGTAGATGCAGCACAAGTCTACTCCCACTATAATTCACGTGCAGGTCACCGTCCCTGCTCTCACCCTGCTGTGGAGCCCACGAGGGACACCGCCGGATGCGACGGTCAAACTATCGTGTGTGAAAAGTCAAGGACAGTGTCCCTGATGTTCCTATTTATGTATGATGATTTCGCCTACTCGCACTGAAAATAAAGTCGCAAACATGCAGAATGGAATGGGTTTCCAATACAGCACTAATAATAAGGAATCGATTCTGTTCACTGTGAGTCAGTACGGAATGATTGTGTACAACAAAATGTTAAGCAAAGCTGGCTGTGAGCAATCATGTTACAAAAGTCCGTGTTTGTCGAAAAATACGCGACTAAGACTTTTTTAAGCGTGCGAATTGTGTCGGCCGTCGCCATCTCACTTACTATCAAGTTCCCTGGCCGGACGACGCGTTGGCTGGACGAAAACTTCCTACGGTCTAGTCGAGTGCGTTAGCCCTTGGCTTTGTAGGGATGGCCCCATATTTGGTTCGTACGGGTTAACCCAAAGATGTCCCCCGGTCTCAGTGAGCATCTACGACCTCGAACAATCCGGAATGTCCAGAGTGGACTACAGTTAATTTGTCCATAAGATAGGAGGAATAAACCAAACAAATTCAACCTCTCCTAATACAACAAAAGTTTTAGACTATCGACTAGTTCCACCGCTCTGAGTTACACCTGTTCGAGTAGGTCAGTATCCTTCCTCATTCATAGCGAGGCTGTTAAAATTCCATATTTCGGCTGGGGTCCTACCAGGAGCCTGAAAAATTCTGAAATGAGTTCTGGAAACATTGCGTTTTATTATTTATGTTAATGACAGCCTTCAGAAATTCGACTGCGAAAAAATAATGTTTGACAGTGACGTTAAGCGCTGGCATGTCATTGAGAGTCCAAACGACTAGAGAACCCTTCCAAACAATCTGCATGAACTTCAAGCGTGGGCGGAAGAATGGCTTCTAGATTTCAATGTGCAAAATTGTGCCGTCCTTCGTCTGCTTCCAACCAAATTTCATTCAACTGAGAGCCTGAGAACATATCACCTGAAGGAAATTAGACTTCCCGCAGAATCTTCGCAGACGGATCTCGGTGGTTGGATACAGAGCGACATTAAACCAACGCTGCGAAGAACGCCATGGGAGTGCCGCATGCCATCAAAAGGGCGTTCGTAAACTTTGACAAGGACCTTTTATGAAGAGTTTATGGCAACTTTGTCAGGTCCCATTTAGAATATGGTATACAAGCGTGGCGGCCATGGCTTGTAAAGGATCAAACACGCCTTAAAAGGGTACATCGTGCAACAAAGCTGGTGAACGGTTTAAAAAACCGATCCTACATAGAGAGACTGAATTGCCTTTATCTGTTCCTTCTGTGTTACAGGCAGCAAAGAGGTGATCTTATGTCAGATTACAAGATCATACATGGCCTTGAGCATGAACTGGGCATTGAGTAAATGTTTCAGTGGCAACTTTCGCCCAATCTTCGTGGTCGCTTGGTGAAGCTACGGACAAAAAATGCCCAGGCTGAACCTTAGTTCTGAATTTTTCACACAGAGGGTAGTGGAGGAATGTAACGATCTTCCTAAGTCAGTCGTAGAGGCGACGTCCCTGCAACTCTTCAAGAAACGCGAAGATGATAATTTGTGTCCCCTGTTTTCCCTCGACAGGTTGATCCTGAGCTAACTACCCCACTATATTCGGGACTTTTTTAAATTGTAAACAATGCTACTCAAATGAACCAAGTGCCGTTTTAATTCAATTCAATTATTTTTATTAAAGACCCGTCGGGGTCCCATCAAAGCAAGTCAAAATAAATTTACATACGAATTTTAGACGAGGTAGGCAGAATCTTTACAAAATGCAATTCATAGTTTCGGAATTAGTAGTCCGTTACGGAAAATAATTAGCGAGAGGTGATCAAAACTCCACATGAAATTTTAAAAAAAGATTGTATTAATTTTACAGAAGAAAAAACCCCTCGATAAAAAAGCAATAACAGAAAAATGCGGACAGGACTGGCCTGCATGTGGCGGTATATAACGGATTATAATCGGACATCGTCAGGGCAGAAATAAATGTCAGCATTGAGGGGTAGGTATGCGGGTCGGACAGGACTGGCATGCATGTGGTATTGTATACGCGATTCAGACCGGACATCGTCAGCGCAGGATTCATACGCAGGATGAGACTATTCGCGCCAAAGCGGCCAGACGGGAGGAACCCAGACGCGATCGGCCACAGTACGCTTCAAGCCCAGCCGAGGAGTGGGGAAGGGAGGTACGGCCAAACTACTAGTAGACGGTGAATACTGAGGGTTGCGCCGTGAGCGTCGACAGACCGCATGAGGTCGAAATGTGGGAGATGACATCAATAACCGCGAAAATCGTCGCTGTATATGGAATTGTATAACGGATTTCATGAAGGGGTAAGTCGGCGGGTCAGGCAGGACTGGCCTGTATGTGACCTTGTGTAAATGTTTCGAAACGGTTATCATCAAGGCGGAATCCATATGCTTGATGATGCCAGAAGCTGCTTGACACAATTTACTTTTCAAACCTGACTCAATTAGTTCACTCTTCGACCAGAAACGATAGTGTTTTAGACTTAATTTTTACTAATGGCACCTTCCCTTTATCTATGGATTTTTATCATGACCTCTTTGCAAGTGATCATGCATTAATTCATTGTCGCCTTCCAGTTGCCATTTCCGCAAAGCCAACAGTTCAACGTAGTATTTTTGACTTTGCTAATGTTAATAAGGATTTAGTAAATAACTTTACCTGCACTCTTGATTGGCACAATATTTTTTCAAATAATGATCTAAATTTTTTCAACAATTTATTACAATGCGTAACAGAAGGTCTTCTTGACCTTATTCCTCGGAAGATGTTCAAACCGAGTGCTAATTCCACCGCTATCCCACACTTTCTTAAAAACAGACTTAAAAAGTTACGGAAGCAGTTTAAAGATCCTTCTGTGAGTTCATTATCAGTTCATCTAAGAATCGTTGAAATATTTGAACTAGCTTCGAAAATAAGGCTCGAGCGAGATAGGCGTAGAGAGTCTTTGGCTATTAATGATGTGAATTCTTCTAAATCAGTTGCTCAGATCTTCCGTCAGAGATCATCTGCTAAGTCCCACCAAGTCATTCCGCCCTTGCTTAGTGCAAGTGATGCCTTCATTACAGAAGAGTCAGGCAAAGCAGAAATTTTAAATTCGTTCTTTGCCAAGCATTTCACCATTGAAACTGATCCGATCCCTTTAATTCCTTCGTTGTCTGATGCTTCTCTTAGCTTCATTAATTTTTCTCCTGAATGTATTCAAAAACTGATAAGTCATCTTCCTAACTCTCACTCAGTAGGTACGGACAATATCCCAAACTCTTTGATAAAACAACTAAGAGATTTTCCTCCTCTGCTTAGCAAAATCTTTTCAGTATTTCTCGTAAATGGCTTCTTCCCTGACTATTGGAAAACTTCTATTA